>PVLC010036676.1:0-15670 GCA_004027655.1 Graphiurus murinus | reverse complement strand
CGTGGTGGCGCACGCTTGTAATCCCAGCATTCGGGAGGCTGAGACCAGAGGATCCGGGTTCGCGGCCAGCCTCAGCTACCTAGTGAGGCACTCTGCAACTTAGTGAGACTTGGTTTCGAAATAAAGAGTAAAAAATAGGGCTGGGGGTGTAGCTCAAAGGTAGAACGCCCCTGAGTTCAATCCCCGGTACCGCAAAAAATAAATAAATAAATAAAATAAAATAAAATAAAGAATAAAAAGAAAAAAACAGGGCTGGGTGTGCAACTTGGAGGTAGAATGCCCCAGGGTTCAATCCTCAGTACTGAAAAAAAAAAAAAAAAAAAAAGGGCTGGGAGTATAGCTAGCATGTAGAATGCCCCTGGGTTCAATTTCCAGTATCACACACCCACAAAAGAAAAAAATAAGTAAAAGAAAGAAAACCCACCAACTCCCTTGGTGTGACCTGAGCCCAACCTTCTGTTCTTCTGTTGGTGGCCTGGTGGCCAAGCCTTCCGTGTCCTCCTTTGGCTAGGAGCCGGAGACTGGGGGCACTGAAGTCCTAGGGTGGCTTTGGGGACCAGTCTGGGTCTCCCAAGGGGACGGTGGCTCTGCAGGGACAAACAATGGCTGTGAGGCTCTGCGAATGCTCTGGTCTCTGGCTTTCCCTCCGCCCTGCCTGGGAAGCTCTGGGCATCGGGCTGGGCTGGCCCCTGCCTGGCCTGCGCTGTAGCAGCTTACAGAGTCTCCACCTGGCTCGGCCCAAAGAAATGCTCTGGCTTCTGTGCTACAAAGCGCCCTGTGGAGCTGGCGCCTGGAATGCTTTGTTTGGGGTCTCCAAAGACACTGCCACCTTCCCTACTGGCCTGGCTTCTTCTGGTTTCCGCCTTACTCTCAGATTGACTCCCTGCTGAGCCCACGTTCCTCCACTACCCCTCTAGATACCCTCCAGACAGAGCCTGGGGCTCCCGCACACTCACCGGGCCTGCCACAATCTACCCAGAGGCTCAACTCCCTGGTCTCACCGGCTGAGGTCACGTGGGTCTCACAGAGCCACAGGAGGTGCTGAAGGGGGCAGGGCAGGGCGAGTTCCCCCCCTCCCCCCAGAGTCCTGGGGACCGCGGTGGACATGCAATCCACAAATGCCCACAACCAATATTTTATTAAGTGAACTCGCTGGTTTCCTGACAGGCCCAAAGACTTCAACCTGGAAAAACGGGAGTTCTCAAGATGAAAATACAGGCCCCGCGGTGGTATCAGGATCCCAGGAACTGACCGTGAAGGTCAGACCGGGGCCCCAGCAAAATTAAACTCGTGGAATCCCTCCTGTTGGAACAGAATCCCCACAAAAGCATCCCAGCATGGCATACATCCGGTTTCTTTTCCGGGCATCAGCTGGCAATGGGCATCAGCTGGCGGCGCCTTCCTGTGCCCAGGGGCCAGTGGGCCTATCCCCTCTGGCCGGCTCTAATTTCATCCCCTTCGTCCCACCCAATGTAGCCCCGTACCTGACCCTGCAAGACCGCCCCCTCCCCTACCTATAAGTATTGGTTGTCTCCCTTTGTACTCAGGAACAATAAACTTTCTCCCTCTCTATCACTCTGTTCCTCCGGCCTCTGGCGGGATTCCTGGGTCCCCCTTAACCCTTACACCTCCAAGTGATATTCTCGAAAATATTTTGCTAGCTTTACCTACAGGGAGACTGCGTGCGGGGTGGGAGGGTGGGGTTGGGGGAGCTGCTGCCTAGGAGCTGGGGCACTCCTTCTGCCCTAGGGAATTCAGCACTGCCACCTGGTGCAAAACCCCGCTGTGAATAGCCTGGTGCAAAACCCAGCTATGAACACTGCAAGTTGAGCTTGCCCCGTGGAGTCTCCTCTCTACCCTGGCGCTCATCATTTTATTACTGCCAATGGATTATTTTAGTCTTCTGGGACGTGCTGGTCAGGCCCAGTTTTCTCTGTCTCGTTACATCCCGGTGGTGTTGATAGGGGAAAAAATAATCAGAGCCATAGAAATATTATTAAAGAATTTAGACTTAGGATAGGAAAAAAAATAGGAATTCCCATTCTCTCCCCTAGCTGCCAGTGTGCTGACAATTAGCAGAGGAGGTAAACAGAGAGGGCTTGCAAATCCAGCCCCTCCTTATGCAAGCCAGAGACAGGAGCGGCAGGGATCTTCTCTAAACCTAAACAAGGCGGCACCAGCCCAGGCAGGCCTTGAGACAGGGCCTCGAGTTACTGCGCTCTTTCTACCTTTGGTGTCAGGCTCCTGCTAGGTGAAACTGTAATAAATCTCACATTTCCCCATTTCCCTTCTTCTCAAAGAGAAGTGACCAACTATATAAGAGTTGGAATGTCTGTGTTCGGGGCCCAGAGAGCGGGAAATTACCCAACCTGGGTCAGCAGCCGCTGATTAAAGGAAGCCCTGGTTATCCTACTTTTGGCCTCCAGAGTTTTGTCTCTGAGACTAGGCTTGTGGGGAGCACTACCTGGCTTTTGTGGACTTGCTCTGCCTCATACGCACGTCTCATTCATTCATTCATTCATTCATTCATTCATTTCTGAGATGCTGGGGATTGAACCCAGGGGCATGCTGCCTCAAGCTACACCCCAGCCCTTTTTATTTTTTAAATTCGGAAACAGGGTCTCACTAAGTTGCCGAGAGCCTCGCTTTCGCTGAGGCTGGCTCGGAATCTGCCATCCTCCTGTCTCGGCTAATCCCACATACTGGGATTACAGGGCGTAGGCCACCACACCCGGGGGACACGTCTCTTTTGACACCAGGAGAGTCTGTCCCTGAAAACCATGGGCCTTTCAAGGGTCAGAAACACATGGAGCCTTGCGCACCTGCTCGTGGTGGGGGAGAAGTTAATACTTAACGCCTGTGGAATGTGGGTGGTTACAGAGGAGATTGCAGCCATGCCTGCCTGATTCAGTAGCGGAATCAGCACCGGGGAAGAAGCCTAAGAGGTCGAGATGGAAAAGAGGATGGGGACCACGGCCTGTGGCCCCGTCTCATAGCCTTGCGCTTCTGTGAGACCCAGACGGTGGCCTCCCACTGAATGTCACCCCCTGTTATTTTCCTAACATGTGGGTACACCCCTGTGACCTTGATACAGTTGTGCAAGGAGTAGTTGGTCGTTTGTAAAGGGACCGCTGGATACAACGCAGCCACCACGGGAATCTATGGGGTCTGTTAAAATTCAGTGCACATGTGGTGTAAGGTGAATTGAAGGGTTAGAACCACATGTATCTGCCTGGATGCATTTCATAAACACCACGGAGCCTGTGGCATGGTGCGTTCTGAATGATGATATTTGTAGAAGGACTCACAACCTAAGGAAACAGCACCATGTATTGGTTATGGATGATAAATACGTATTAAAAGTACTCAAACCAGCTGGGCAGGGTGGTGCCTGGCCTGCAATCCCAGTATTAATCCCAGTATTAGGGAGGCTGAGACAAGAGGATTGCAGGTTCAAGACCAGCCTCAGCAACTTAGTGAGACTCTTAGCAACCTAGTGAGACCCTGATTTGAAATAAAAAATAGGGAAGAGGGTGTAGCTCGGAAGGTGGAATGTCCCTGGGTTCAATCCCCAGGAACTCTCTCTCTCTCTCTCTCTCTCTCTTTCTCTCTCTCTCTGTCTCTCTCTTTCTCTCAAAACCTACCCATATCTGAAAGAGCAATATCTAATAGATGATTGGAGAATCTCAGGAAAGAGAGGAGGGAAGGATTAAGAGGCAGTGATGCAGGCGCTTGGGTGGATGGTGATGTTTTATTCCTTAACAAAAACAAGACGCTTGAGCCGGGTGTGGTGGCACAGGCTTGTTATCCCAGTACTTGGGAGGCTGAGACAGGAGGATCCCTGGCCTGGTGCCCAGCGCAGGGATCAGAGACATGCATGACTGCTTCACTCTCCTTCCTCCTCACGCCCCAGAAAAAGCCCCTCGTCATAAGGAAGGGGGCTCCTGACTCCCGTGGGCTCTGTCCGGGTCAGTTCCCCCTCCTCCCAGGCTTCGTACTCCAAATAAAGCCTGTTCTGGTGTATCGAGCCGTGTCCCTTTTAGCCCTGTATTTTCTAACAAGAATAGCCCTCTCTCAGGTGGCCCCTAGCTGGACTCTGATGGCCAGGCCACTGTGCGGGGGTCCTTGGGCCTGGGCTGCCCAGAAAGGGTGTGAGCTTCAGAGGAGGTTGACTCTGATGGGTGACTGCGGAGCGCGTCCTCACAGAGGGGGCCCTGGCTGGCTTCACGCGGTCACCACAGGTCACGAGGGGCAAAGTTCTGGACTCAGCAATCTGGGTTTCATTCTGCAACAAGTGTTATTCTTTAACCCACTTGGGTGTTACACCGAGATTTTCAAATAGCACTTTAAAAATGTTTTATTTGAGCTGGGCATGAGCTGGGCATGATCTGGGCATGGTGGTGCATGCCTATAATCCCCAAACCTGGGAGGCTGAGACAGGGGAGGATCACAGGTTTGAGACCAGCCTCAGAAACTCAGCAAGATCTTCAGCAACCTAGTGAGACCCTGTTTCAAAAATAAAAAATAAAAAGGGCTGAGGGCATAGCTTGGAGGTAGAATGCCCCTGGGTTCAGTCCCCAGCACTGAAACAAAAACAGAAACAAAATGATTAATTTGGAAATATTCTCAAGCCTGCAGAAAAATTTGTTAAGAACAGAACAGGGAACAGGTGCGTTCATATTCCCTTAGCCTGGATTCGTCACTTTAGCACACACATTAAAAACAACGCCGTCTTCCGGGTCAACTTCCTTGACTGCTGAGTTAGAAGAAAGGCTCAGGCATCGAATCTGCCCTTAAGTACTTCACCACAAACCCCTAGAACAGGGACCCCCTCCTCCATAGTCAGTAGACACTGATCAAGTGTAGGAAGCTGAGTTTGACTCAGCGCCATTATCGTAGTCCATTATTCCATATCGTACCATGATTCCAGGTCCAAACTAGGACTATGCACTGCATTTCAGGGCCATGCTAAACAGCTTTTTAAAAATCAGTTTGTGCTGGGTGTGGCGGCACACACTTGTCATCCCAGTACTTGGGAGGTGTGACACGGGAGGATCGTGGGTTCATGGCCAGCTTTAGCTACTAAGTGAGACCATGTTTCAAAATGAAGAATAAAAAATAGGACTGGGGGTGTAGCTCGGAGGTAGAATGCCCCTGTGTTCAATTCCCAGTACTGTAAAATAAATAAATAATCAATTTATTCAGTTGTTGGTGCTGGATCCGTGCATGTCCTTGCAGATGACCTTGCTGTCTTTAGCTCTGCACTGCCCTGGCATGCCCAGGGTGCCCAGATACTGTAGTACTGGGGGTTTAACCCTGGGGCACTCTAACTCTGAACTTCTAGATCTATTTATTTTTTCTTTTTGAAACAGAGTCTCAAATATTGCTGAGGCTGGCCTGCCAGTCTCCCGTCTCACCCTCCCAAGTACTGGGATGACAGGCGTTTGCCACCATGCCCGGCTTCAGATACTTTGAAACACTTTACTGGTAGATACCGTGGAAGATGCTTCAAGGTTCAGACAAACGTATGCACACACACACACACACACACACACACACACACACACACACTCACATACACACCACCACTACCAACACCAACACCACCATTCACATGCTACAACAGGAAGAGTTAAACATCTCTATTAGGAAACCCTTATTTGTTTGAAGTCCCTATTTGTTTGAACAATTGAGATTGACTTTTCTGTTCCCAGTGCCAGGCATTCCTAACTGATACAAGGGTTAGCTGGCAGGAGTCTGAATTTCACAACTACCTGTTGCTATCGGCAGCAACTCGATGGTCTGATTCAAATCCTGGCTCTGCCCCTTCCTGGTAGGGTGACCAGGGGCAAGGACTTATGCCATCGAACCCTGGTGTGTCCTCATCTGACCGTGAGCTTGGTGTGGGGAGCAGGCACCTCATCAGATGCCTGGGTGCTCACTGTGACCTGCAGTGGTCCCTGAGATGGCTCCCATGTCTGGGTGCAAACCTCCAACAAATAATGAGCATGTTAAACAAAAGGTAGTCATTTTGATTTTTGCACAAATAAAAAACATCACAGTCAGTGGATAAATACTTGTACTGTAAATAGCAGATTAATGCTCATATCCTTAAGAAAAATAAAAAATGGGCAGTTTTTAAAAGTGGGCAAAGGACTTAACAGTTCATAAAGAAGAACCATAACTGGCTAATAAATAAGTGATCCGTTCCACCAGGAGCTAAAGAAATGCAAATCTGTCTCTCTGCTTCCATCTGCTATGAGCTGAGCAGCTCCCCTCCGCCACACCTGCTGCCATATTTCTGCCTTGGAGCTAGTCAGCTGTGGACTGAACCTCTGAAACCAACTCTATAGCTTTTTTTTTTTCCCCAGTACTGGGGATTGAACCCAGGGGAATTCTACCTCCAAGCTACACCCCCAGTCCTATTTTTTATTTTGAAACAGAGTGTCACTAAGTTGCAGAGAGCACCACTAAGTAGCTGAGGCTGGCCGGGAACCTGGATCCTCTTGTCTCAGCCTCCCAAGTACTGGGATTACAAGCATGGGCCACCACGCCCGCTCCAACTCTCTAACTTTTGAGACTAAAGGTTGATAACACCTTGGGAAAAAAAGAAATGCAAATTAAATGCACACAGAGGTGCCGTCTTTAGCTCTCATTTCCAGATGATACCACGGCCCCCCATATGGTGAGGATGCAGGACACTGAGCCTTTTCCCACATTGCTGGGAGATGGAAAGATAGCTTTCAAAGGTCAATTCTGACAACATCTATAGAGACTTTCCAGTCATTCAGTATCTTCAGAAAGACTCAGATGTGCTCAGAGAGCTTCAAGAGCGGCCACTGTCTGTTACAATAGTGAGACACTGGGCCCAATCTAAATGTCCAATGACAGGGGATCACTTGGATAACTTTTGGCCCATTCACATGATGGAAAACTGTACTTTTACACAGTGGTAGAGAAATGTCTACTGATAGGAAATGTGTTTGCAATTTGTAGTTCAGAAAAAAATAGTTAAATATAAAACCACATGCAGGGCTATCCGATATTTTAGTAAAAAAAAAAAAAAAAAAAAAAAAAAGAAAAAAAAAGGATAGTTATTCAAAGGGAAAATATTTAGATGGATATCCCTAAACTTCTGAATAGTAGACGTATGGATAATTTTTATTTTCTTTTGTGTTTTAAAAAATTTCTGAGCTGGATGTGGTGGTGAATGTTGGTACTTGGGAGGCTAAGACAGGAGGATCACAGGTTCAAAGCCAACTTCAGCTACCTAGTGAGGCCCTCCACAACTTAGTGAGACCCTGTTTCAAAATAAAGGATAAAAACTAGGGCTGGGGGTGTAGCTCAGAGGTAGAATGCCCATGGGTTTAATCCCCAGTTCCGAAAAAAAAAAAAATCCAATTTCTGTATACTTTTATAGGAATCAACATTTATTATGAAAAACCAGAAACAGGTTGTGATTATCTGTGGGGAGAAGTGGACAGGTATAAGTGAAATACTCTGTAGTAGGCTTTTTAAAAAGAACAGGAATAAAGGGTTGCTTTTCTACTTTCTTTGGCGTGTTGGAGTGAAATGAGAAAAGGACCCAGTTACACTGAGTAGATAGGATCTCCGAAGTAGAATTTAGGGTGTGGAATTACTAGTTTACTAATTAAGAGCTTGAAACATATCCTAGAATGGTCTTTTTTTTTTTTTTTTTTTTTTTTTGGTACTGGACCCAGCGGCACTTTTCCTCTGAGCTATACCCTCAGCCCTTTTTATGTTTAATTTTGAAACCAAGTCTCCCTAAGTTACTGTGCACAGGTATACATCATTGCAACCCAGCTGGGGCTTTTTTTTTTTTTTTGGTAGTAGGGATTGAACCCAGGGACATTTTATGTCTAAGCTACATCCCCAGCCCTATTTTATTTTTATTTTGAAACAGGGTCTTGTTAGGTTGCTGAGGGTCTTGCTTAATTGCTGAGACTGGCCTCAAACCTACAATCCTCCTATCTCAGTTTTCTAAGTACTGGGATTACAAGTGTGTATCACCATGCCCGGCTGGGGCACTCTTTTGATATCTCAACTCAGGGTTGTTGGTGTTCTTTCCTAAACTTAACAAAAAGCAAAGTCATCTGCCTCACAGAGTGTTCATTACACAATAAGTTGAATATAGCCACTGAAAAATCTTCATGCAAATATCTTCATTAGTAAAATCATGCAATTAACCTGAAATATGTGTTAAATGAAGCAGCCAAATTGTTGCATATTTTCCCAGCTCTTAATTATAATTTTGGTAATCAATTTCTCTCCTGATTACCAAGAAGAAAAAAAAAAAATAAAAAGCAGCAGCTCCAACATGTGCAGGATCTGAGGACGAGCTGGAACTGAGATGGAACCACGAAGCGAGCGTTCCAGCAAAGCAGACCATTAACCTTTCCTGTGTTTTGCTCATTGAAGGCATTTCCTGATAATGCTCCTTGCTCAAGATGATTGGATTTTAACAAGAGCTTTTTGGATCACGCGCCAGCCCTTTCTGAACCGTACGTTTCGTGAGCGCCGCTGCCATTAAAGGTTACCAACTTGTCCATTAGCATCTCCCTGGCGCTTATTTCTTAAATGGCTTTTGACTGCTGCGTAAAAATGTTCTCTAGGCAAAACCTGACATCCAAGCTCAGGACCCCAGTCACTCAGATGGCCCAAAGCGCCCTGAAATCATATTAAAAGCAAATCAGGAAGGGGGCGGTGAGTCCTCACTGACGCGGCTCCCACGCTGTTGGGACGGCAGTGAGCCACTTTATGGAGCTGTCGGGATTTGAAGGCAGGGAGGAGCACACGGTGTGTGGCGTCCACAAGATGTGCCGGGGTTGCTGAGCCTTGGGGAACCTTTGTTTCTTTATCTGTAAAATGGGGTGAAAGATGAATTCCCAAGCTTGTGAGAACTGCCTCTAACACATGGTCTTCTCTAAAGGAGAAAATATGTTTGCAAATATTTAGGTTGACACATTTAAGCTCCGTGTGTGTGTGTGTGTGTGTGTGTGTGTGTGTGTGTGTGTGTGTGTGTGTGGTACTGGGGATTGAACCTAGGGGCGTTTTACTACTGGGCTACACCCCCGACCCTATTTTATTTTATTTTTTATTTTGAAACAGGGTCTCATTAAGTTGCTGAGGGTCTTGCTAAGTTGCTGAGGCCGGCCTTGTACCTGCAATCCTCCTGTCTCAGCCTCCCAAATACTGGGATGACAGGCCTGCACCCCCACACCCTCCTGGCTTCAACTCTCCTTTAACATCTTCTTGAACAGTCTACCTTTTAGGGATAAAAGGAATATAAGAAAATATAATAAAATAATTTATGAGCCGGGCTTGGTGGTGCATGCTTGTAATCCCAGTACTTGGGAGGCTGAGATCGGAGGATCTGGGTCCATGGCCAGCCTCAGGTACTTAGTGAGACTCTCTGCAACTTAGTGAGACCTTGTTTCCAAATAAAGAATAAAAAGTAGGTCTGGGGGTGTAGCTTGGAGATAGAATGCCCCTGGGTTCAATCCCCAGGATCAAAAAAAAAAAAAAAAAAATTATTGCTCTTGGGTGCTGGGGCAGCAGGACCACCAACACAGGCTGCACCCAGCTCTCCCAGGCTCCTCTTGGCCCCTGGCTACGAGGGATGGGACGGCCCCAAAGCAGGGGCTGGACGTGGACTGTCTGCACACAGAAGATGTCTTGCAGGCGGCTTGGAGGCGGCTTGGAGGAGGTTTCAGGGCATGAGAGGCTGGGGTGCTGCTGAGTCAGGCACAAGGTCTCCAGGGCCCTGAACAAGCTCATCGTGTGAGACTGGATCCTGACTTACTCCAGCTGCCCCTTTACACGGTCAAGGCCAGGACACCACACCGCGGCCACTGCCTGCCCTGGGAGAGCCCTCCTGCGCTGTCGGGGGACCATGGTGATACCACTAGAGCCCCAAACCCATCTCAGAGGGAGGCTGGCTAGGATCCAAAGGTCGATGTGGTTATCACCATCGGGGGGGCTCCAAGGAAAGACCAGAGGACCATGGAAAAGGAGAAAGATGGTGGTCAGGTACAGCCATTAGAAATCCCCAGCCGGGCGTGGTGATGCACGCTTGTAATCCCAGTGCTTGGGAGGCCGAGACAGGAAGATCGAAGGTTCGAGGCCAGCCTCAGCTACCTAGTGAGGCCCTCTGCAACTTAGTGAGACCCCGTTTCAAAATAAAGAATAAAAATAGGGCTGGGGGTGTAGCTTGGAGGTAGAATGCTCCTGGCTTCAACTCCTAGTACTGCTAAATAAATAAATAAATAAATATACATGTACATGTGTATCTTCAGCATGTATCTGTGTGTGTGTGTGTGTGTGTGTGTGTGTGTGTGTGTGTGTGTTACTGGGGATTGAACCCAGGGACATTCTACCTCTGAGCTACATTCCCAGCCCTATTTTATTTCTTTATTTTGGAACAGGGTCTTGCTACATTGCTGAGGGCCTCACTAAGTTGCTGAGGCTGGCCTTGTACCTGCGATCCTCCTGTCTCAGTCTCCCAAGTACTGAGATTACAAGTGTGCTCCACCATGCCTGGTTCAGTGTGTATCTTGTTGATCCCATTTGTGTGTGTGAGGAGAGGAGAGAGAAAGAGAGAGGAAATCATTAAAGCAAAACTTTTTCTAATATACAATCCCAGAAACTTGTTAAATGATTACGGTATCCTCTTATAATGGAATATTCTAGAACCATGAAAAATCCTATTTCTGAAAAATATTACAGATCAATAATACCCGTAATGATAGATGCGGACGTCTCTGATGAAAATTTCACCAAGAGGCATAAAACAAGTCATTAGGGGGAAATCGCCAAGACCACAAGGCTTTGTCCCGGAGGTAATTGATCACCGAGAGAATGCTTAAAAGCATTAATAGTTGAAGCAGAAAAATTTAAAAAAATGACCCCAGGTCCTCTTTTCATAAAACAGTGGAAAAGTACAGTTAAAGGGAGTTTTCTCTCAACACTGGGTTGGAAATGCCAATCCAACAGCTAGCGCCAGGGAGCTGTAAGCCAGCCTCGCCCAGTCCTAGGAGAGATGTATAAAATCCCACTTCGGTGACCCCACACTACCTCTTCATTCTCCCTCTTGATCATTTATCCCCCGCTCGCCAGCCTCCCTGCAGCTTCCGGAGCATGGCAGCCTCCCTTCTGCCACAGGACCTTTGCACTTGCCGACCTCCGCCTAGACCACTCTCCCGTCACCGGATCTCTCCATGACTGGCTTCCCCATTATGTTAAAGTCTCACTGTCCTGTTAGGATCTTCTCCAGCACCTTTTGCAAAAAAAAAAAAAAAAAAAAAAAAAAGCTTGCAAGTTCCACCCCAAACCCCTCCCAGGGGTCCCCCCAAATCCTCTCTCCCTATACTTCTCTCTTTCATATTGCGGGCTTCATGCCATATATTGAATGGTTTATTCATTGCCTGTCTGCACTGTTGGAAGCAGAGGCTGCCAGGGCAGAGACTTTGTCTTCCTCCCGGTAATCTCCCCAGGGCCCAGAACACCGCCAGGCACAGTAATTGCTCAGTGAATGTTTGTTGCATGAATAAATGAGCAGACCAAAGAGCCGCCCCGTGGGAGAAGAAAATGCATCTGTCAATTCTTCCTTTCAAGACTTTTTTTTTTTTTGGTGGTACTGAGGATTGAAACCAGAGGCATTCTACCTTTTTGAGCTGCACCCCTCAGCTCCATTTTCTTTCTTTTTTTTTTGCGGTACTGGGGGTTGAACTCAGGGGCATTCTATCTCCGAGCTACACCCCCAGCCCTATTTTTTATTCTTTATTTTGAGATTGGGTTTCACTAAGTTGCAGAGTGCCTCACTAGGTAGCTGAGGCTGGCCGCGAACCCGGATCCTCTGGTCTCAGCCTCCTGAATGCTGGGATTACAAGCATGCACCACCACGCCCGGCTCCATTTTATTTCTTATTTGGAAACAGGGTCTCACTAGGTTGATGAGAGTCTCACTACTTGCTGAGGCTGTCCTTGAACCTGCGATCCTCCTATCTCAGCCTCCCAAGTACTGATATTACAAGCATGCACCACCAAGCCTGGGCTTTCAAGCCTTTTTGCTTAGGAATTCTGCTTGCCAGCGTTTAAACATAGTTGTTAACGAGAAAGCAAAATATGCACAAGGTAGAAAATTCAAAAAAACCACAAAACTAAGTGTACATGACAAACAATGAGCTTCCCCAATCCTCAGGACTCCCTCCCCTTGCCAGGCGGAGAGAAGGAAAAGGGGGAGCTTGGGTAATTTTAATTGCATTTCTCTTTTCCCAAGAGAAGTTGAGCCTTTTTTTTTTTTCCTCTCATATATTTGAGAACAGTTAATATTTGTTTTTCTGGAAACTGTCTGTTGATAGCAACACCCGTTTTTCTTTCTTTTTTTCTTTTTTTGCGGTACTGGGGATTGAACTCAGGGGCATTCTACTTCCGAGCTATACTCCCAGCCCTATTTTTTATTCTTTATTTTGAAACAGGGTCTCACTAAGTTGCAGAGTGCCTCACTAGGTAGCTGAGGCTGGCTGAGAACCCGGATCCTCCAGTCTCAGCCTTCCAAATGCTGGGATTATAAGCGTGCGCCACCATGCCCGGCTTTTTATGTATCATTTATCAAACAAGGTCTCGCTAAGTTGCTGAGGCTAACCTCGAATCTGTGATCCTCCTGTCTCAGCCTCCCAAATATTGAGATTACAAGCAGGGCCACCATGCCTGGCTACAAATATTTTTTTTCTCCTTCTACCCTTATGAGTCCTTAGCAGGGACTCCCCGTAGCAAAAGACAGACTAAGGAGAAAAGCAAAAAGATGTTTAAGAACAGGTAGTGCTCTTGGATACCTGGGAGATGGCCAACAGAAATGAGATCTCCAAGAAAGAGTTTATGTTTCAGCCCGAAATGCCACTGTTTGCTGATGCAGAGAAGAGGAGGGAAAGGGTTTTTAACATGAGAAGGCAAAGAACCAGGCGGCAAGAGTCGGCTCGTCAAGCGCCTCCAGTCCATGCCTGGCCCATCGATTAGGAGTCCAGGGGGAGACGCCCTTTCAAAGGGAGACTTCCTTGACAGACATAAGTTTCTCTTTCTCTTACAGAAGGGCAAATGTTTACTTTCTGTGTTTACAGTTTCTCAAAATAACCAGGTTAAGATCATTCTTCTGCCAAAGAGGCATATTTGGGGTGGCCACCTTCGGCCTCCAAGAGTCCTATTTTGGAGTCCAGATAGTAGTTTCGAGATACAGAGAGAATACTGAGTCTCCAAAGAGAAAAGCCCATGAGTCACTGGCACGTAAGCCAACTCCTGAGCAGCTGCGGTCCCAGCTGCCAGCATCCTGGTCCACGGCTGCTGATTGGCTGATGAATAAGCAGCAAAACGGAAGGATAACTTCTGGAGGACTGCCCCTTTGGAGAGCAAGCACGAGAGAGTAGGTAGAATGCTGCACTAAAATAAATAAATAAGTAAAAATATTTCATCAACCCTAGCCTCATTGTAACAGAAAATGCATACCCGCGGGGTGGAGATTTAAGATTCTAATGACGCAAGCAATGAAGGGAGAGGCAGGATTAGAACCCGTGAAGGCAACAGTGCAAACTCAAGGAAAACTGGGGAAGTTGCCTACCCTGCCTCCTGGCTCCTGCCAAGAGTCTTGCTCATGTTTTGTTTTGTTTTTCTTTTTTATACTTTTATTGGTTCCTTATAGTCTCACATCATAACGTAGTTGCTAAATTGCTGAGGCTGGCCTTGGACCTGCGATCCTCCTGTCTCAGCCTCCTGAGAACGGGGATTACAGTCATGGGCCGCCATGCCCAGTTTATACTGTCCCTTTTGAATACATCTTCTGGCTCTGTTACTTGATGTGTGCTTAAATTCTTTTCTGCGATGTGGTCACGGAACTGGAAGGTCGGAAAGTCCCCTTCACTCCCGGAGACCCCCCTAAACCCCCGCATGGTGACGGGGTGGCATGTCCCGACCCCATCAGCTCACAGGAGTTCTGCTCATTCCACAGAGATCCGCAAAGCATTTGTCACAGTCGGCCACGCCGGCCATGTGATGTATTTATGGCATCCGTTTCCGGGCAGAACAGCTTCATTTTCTTGTCTGACATATCAGTCTTCTCTTTTATGACTTCTAAGTTTCACGTCATATTTAGAAAGACTTTCTCGATGTCAGGATTAATAAAAATACCCCCCCCCCCCCCACACACACACGCCCTTGCGGTCCTTCTACTTGCTCTGATTATCCACGTTGCCTTACAGATTAGGAAGAGAGCTGTCCTTATCCTCCAGGGACCAGGACAAGAATTGATGCCTGGTCTTCATGAGGAGCCTGCAGTGTCCGTCCTGGGGAAACTCTGGAGAGAGAAGTGTTTTGGGAGGCTGAGACCGGAGGATCCGGGTTCGAGGCCAGCCTCAGCTACCTAGTGAGGCACTCTGCATCTTAGTGAGACCCTGTTTCAAAATAAAGAATAAAAAATAGGGCTGGGGGTATAGCTTGGAGGTAGAATGCCTCTGAGTTCAATCCCCAGTACCGCAAAAAAAAAAAAAAAAAAAAAAAAAGAGAGAGAAGGAAGGTGTGCCCTTGGAATCAGATGTTTCTGGAAACACTGTGGGCTGTGCATAGCTCAGAATGCTGAAGTACCGAGCATCTGACCTTCTAGGAGTCCCGTGTTTTGCAGGACTCTCATGGGTACGTATGCAACTAAAATGCTTCTTTTTCTTCTGTTACTTCGCCTTATGTTAATTTAATTTTTAGCCGGCCCCAAGGACCTAGAAGGACAGAGGGAAGCCATCGTTTGCCCCTCTCCACAGACACCGCAATTGATACAGGATACTGGGGATGGGGAGCTCGGTGCCGATCCACAGTCACGCACAGAACGGCCTGAAATTTCTCTCTCGTGTTTCAAAGAGATAAGCAAACAAGTCAACTGGAGAGTATGTTCAAGGTTGGCGATCCTCGAGGTCTCCTTCCTTGGATATGTGAGAAAATAATTAGATTCTTTTTTTTTTTTTTTTGTACTGTGGATTGAACCCAGGGACATTGTACCTCTGAATTACACCCCCAGCCCTATTTTTTATTTATTTTGAAACAGGGTCTCACTAAGTTGTGGAGGGCCTCGCTTAGTAGCTGAGGCTGGCCACGAATCTGAGATCCTCTGATCTCAGCCTCCCAAGTACTGGGATTACAAATGTGCACCACCCCGCCCAGCAAATTAGATCTTTTCTATCAAAGGAATGGCTTGACTTAGGCTCCATTTTGTAGAACCATCATTGTGGAACCTTGTGTGTGCTGGTATTTTCGGTAAAGGTAGTATTTCCTGGAAACCATGAGTGTCAACCCCTCCCCCAGCATCCCCGTCAGCCAATGGCGTAGAGAGCGTGTGGCCACGCTCGACCAATAGGAGCGCAGCACAGGAGCCCCGCGCTGAGAATAAGATACCCAGCAGCTTTCTACCACGCTGTTCCTGCATGCCTGACTTACTGGTGGCAAGATTCCTTTTTTTGCAAAAAGTAAAATTCACTTTGCCGAGCTGCTTTCAGATATGTCCCTCTGCTCACGACACCACGGAAATTTATTTCTGACAGATCTGTCCTGCTTGGCTACCTCCTTGCTCACTCAGCCTCCTGTACGCACTTCATTTTTTTTTTTTTTTTTTTTTTTTT
>PVLC010036675.1:0-15569 GCA_004027655.1 Graphiurus murinus | reverse complement strand
TGTGTGTGTGTGTGTGTGTGTGTGTGTGTGTGTGTGTGTGTGGTGCTAGGGATTGAACCCAGGGGTATTCTACCTCCGAGCTACATCCCTAGCCCAATTTTATTTTTATTTTGAAACAGGGTCTCTCGAGGTTGATGAGAATCTCACTACTTGCTGAGGCTGTCCTCCAACCTGCGATCCTCCTGTCTCAGCCTCTTAGCAGAAGTGAATTCACATTCATAAAGCACTTGAAACAGTAGCAGGCAAAAATAAATGTCATCTAAGTCCAATTGGGAGAATATGAAGAGAGAGCCTGCAGGTTGAAGGATGGAGTAAAGTTTTCTGGGTGAAAAGACAAGCAGAAAACAGCAAGCACTAGAGGAGCTTACGGGGCAGAAGTAGCAGGTGATCTTTGGGGTACGTAAAAGAAATGCATTGCTTTTGTAGAAGGCCCACACAAAGTATTCTTCTGACAATCAGATGCTGATCAAACAGAGGAATTCAGAAAATTTAAACAGAGTAAAGAGACCTGTCGTAAGCAATTCCAAGTAGGCACTAGGTGATGGATACAGTTGCTTTATTATTATTATTATTATTATTATTATTATTATTATTATTATTATTATTATTTTAACCTGATGTTCCATGTGCAAAAGCAATTGTTAAGTTGTTTTTCCACAGCCTAAGCCTCTGCTCAAACTAGGCCTTCAGAGAGACCTAAACAAACCGCACAGGTGCCGCTTCTGTGGACTTGAGAGCTTCCTGTTATTCCATCTGCCTGGCTGCTGTAGGATACGGGGAGGAAGTCTTTAAAGTCCTCACTGGTAAACAGCGCATTCTCCTGAAGGTCTTTCCCACTACTGAGGATTCTGAAGTTATTCGAACCTTCCTGAACTCTTTCCCTTCCTTTAGCTAAACTGTGCCGAAGTCAAGAAGATTAGCTTAACATATTTTTTTCTTTCTTTTCTTTTTATTTGGGGGGGGGGTGTTTACTGAGGATTGAACCCAAAGGTTTTCTACCTCCGAGCTACACCCACAGCCCTATTTTATTTTATTTTTTTAATTTGGAAATAGGGTTTTGCTAAGTTGCTGAGAGCCTCACTAAGTTGTTGAAGCTGGCCTCTAACCTGTGATCCTCCTGTCTCAGCCTCCTAAGTAGTAGGATGACATGCATGTGCTACCGTGCCTGGCTCCTAATAGATTTTGAAATATTAAATCATAATAAAGTCAGTACTGAGTTGGCTCACATATAGTTTCTCTCAATTAGTGATAATCATTTAATTTTAGAACTGAACATTATACTATCATAGAAGTTTCTTTTGGATTTTTTCTGAATTTATTTGTTTATTTATTTATATATTTATTTATTTATTTACTTACTTGTGATACTGGGTATTGAACCCAGGGAGGCATTCTACCTCTGAGCTATGCCCTTCCTTCCTTTCTTCCTTTCTTCTCTTTCTCTGTCTCTCTCTCTCTTCCTCTCTCTCTCTCTCTCTCTCTCTCTCTCTCTCTCTCTCTCTCTCTTTCTTTTGAAACAAGGTCTCATGAAGTTGCTGAGGTTGGCTTCAAACCTGCGATCCTCCTGTCTCAGACTCCCAAATTCTGGGATTAAAAGCATGTGCCACCACTCTCAGCTTTTTTTTCCTGATTTTGAATAAATTATTTTTTCAATTGGTTGTTGTACTTAGTCTCTGACACATACAATAACAAGCAAATACCCTCTAAAAATTACCAAAATGACTAAGCCAAATAATGTTACAAGCTCGGCATAGTGGTGTTCCACTTGTAATCCCAGTACTTGGGAGGCTGAAACAGGAGAATGGCGGGTTCACAGCCAGCCCCAGCAATTGAATCCCTCCACCACTTAGTGAGATCCTGTTTCAAAGTAAAATAGGGCTGGGGATGTAGCTCAGAGATAGAATGGCCCTGGGTTCTATCCCCAGTACCACACAAAATAATAATTATTATAACAATAATGTTACAAGATTCAAATCATGATATGAATCATTAGAAGGACAATAAATAGCAAGAATTTTTTGTCTGGGCTCCCATACAGCGCCCCCTTAAAATGACTCTCAGTCAGCTGGATGTGGTGGTGCACCCCTAAAATCCCAGTACTTGGGAGGCTGAGAAGGGAAGATTTATGGCCAGCTTCAGCAATCTAGCAGGGCCTCTTGCAACTTAGTGAGACCTTGTTTCAAGCTCCAGCAACACACACACACACACACACACACACACACACACACACACGTGCACGTGTGCCCACAGGACTCTCAGTCTCCTTGATCATTTCCATGGACCAGGACCTCACTGATGTGTTCTGTTCCTATTTTCTGATGACTCCACAGAAGCCGAGAGGAAGTCCTTCCTTCAACCCAGACAAGAACGTGTCTCCCTGCAGCTTTCATAAGGCCTTCCTGTCCTCCTGTTGTCCCCTGAAACTTTGCAAAACAAATCTTGTACTACTTCCAACAGCCAGCTCCTCAGATAAATAAAGATAAGAATCTTGTAGTCACTTCAAACTCAGTCTATGCTTCTTCTGGTGAAAAATATTTCCAAATTCTCTGATGACTCCCAATATCCGTAGCAATTATTTAATTTACCACTTTTTTTTATTTATTTGGGATACTGGGAATTGAACTCTGGGGGGGAATTGAACCTCTGAGCTACATCCCCAACCCTATTTTATTTCTTATATTTTATTTATTTATTTATTTATTTATTTATTTATTTATTTATTTATGGTACTGAGGGTTGAATCCAGGGGCATTCTACCTCTAAGTTACACCCCCAGTCATATTTTTTTCTTTTTTGGGGGTACTGGGGATTGAACTCAGGGGCATTCTACCTCTGAGCTGTACCCCCAGTCCTATTTTTTATTCTTTATTTTGAAACAGGGTCTCACTAAGTTGCGGAGTGCCTCACTAGGTAGCTGAGACTGGCCTTGAACCCGGATCCTCCGGTCTCAGCCTCCCAAATGCTGGGATTACAAGTGTGCACCACCATGCCCAGCTTATTTTTTTATTTTGAAACAGAGTCTTGTTCAGTTGAGAGGACCTTGTTAAATTGCTGAGGCTGACCTTGAAACTGTGATCCTCCTGTTTCAACTTCACAAAAACTAGGATTACAAGCAAAGGATGGACCACCATATCCAGTTTATCATTTTTTTTTTGGTAATTAATTTATTATTATTTAATTTGTCAATTTGTTGATAGTGAAGAGTAAGGAAAAAAAGTTATAATCCTGAGTTGCCAGAATAGTAGGTAACAACCAAGACTGTTGGACCTACCTATCGTCAACATACTCATAAGCAGTGACATGTTGATGATAAATTATAACAACTGACTCTCTTAGGAAAAGGGACCAATTTGTAGGTGTCCAATTGCTGTGGTGTAAATATTCCAACCACAGCTATTTCCAGGCACAGATGGGAGGTGTTGGGATATGGAGTTGGTGAGTGGCGTGCACAGCTGACTCTGGTGAGCTAGGTCCAGGTGACTCCGATGCAGCACCGTATGACAAGTCATGTTAGAATTTACTCAGTGTTCTCGTCGTTTTCTGAATGCCTCTTTTCAGATACAATATATTTTAATTCATAATCTGGGGTGCTGCCTGTTTTAGATCCCACTCCAAATTCTACTTCAGAGCTACCGTGAATGGGAGAAGTATACAAAGTCACACACAAAGATCCTCTGGCTTCTAGTATTTGGGTCAGAAATAAAAACTGCTCTTGGTGTCAGTGCTAGAAATAAAATTGGGCAAAGTCAGTGTATCAGTGACATTCTCAATAATTTTTATGTGCCCATCCATTATTTAAGCTCTGTGTGTGTGTGTGTGTGTGTGTGTGTGTGTGTGTGTGTGTGTGTGTTTGTGGTACTGGCTGTTCAACCCAGGACCATTCTACCTCTGAGCTACACTACACTCTCATTCCTATTTTATTTTTTAATTTTGAAACAGGGTCTCCCTAAGTTGCTGAGAGCTTTACTAAGTTGCTGAGACTGGTTTTGAACCTGTTTAACCTGTGGTCCTCCTGTGTATAGTACTGGGGTTACAGACATGTGCCAACATTCCTCGCTGAAGCTTTTTTTTTTTTTTTTTCATGGAAGGGCAAAGAAACTAGATTTCATCGCTATCTCAAGAGAGATACTGAAAAATGATTTATCTTAAAGTTTTAAATGCTTTCATACACTTCCGTAAGCACTTAAGTCCTTATCATGAGTTAAGGAAACTCCATAAATATTTAACTTAAACGTCTACTAATGACTAAGCTTATTTTCATGTTCAGACTCCTGATTCCTCAAAGGGCATTGGGTGTATGTGTGGTGTACTCCAGGGAATCCACTCTATGTTAGTTACTCTTGAGTCACATTCTCTCCAAGGGTGCAATTTACTCCCCTATTCGGTTCATACCAAATGAAACTGGTAGAGAAATTGTGTTAGCACTGAATAGGAGTGAGCGGGGAAAATGAAAATGTGTACTTGACTCTGATCTTAGAATCCCAGGAGTGGTGAGTAGCTCCTGGTAAATTATCAGAAGCATTTGGATTATTCTAAGGAAACATCATAAGGCTTTGGCCAGGGGATTAACACCCAATGATTAGAAGGAAGATAAAGCATTTGCAATTAACATTGAAGAATCTTGTTGTGGTGGTGAGAATGGATTGGCTAGACAAGAGGGAGGGTTTCTGTAAAGGGGATGGGGTATACCCAAGCGAAGTTAACAAAACAAAACAAAAAAAGGAGTACTTGTGAGGCTGAGACAGGAGCATTGCAGGTTCAAGACCAGCCCCCGCAATTTTGTGAGACTCTCCACAATCCTCAGCAAACTAGTGAGACCCTGTTTCAAAATTAAAAAAAAAAAAAAATTAAAAGGACTGAGGGTGTAGCTCAGAGGTAGAATGTTCCTAGGTTTAACCCCCAGAACTATACACAGGCACACACACAGAGACACACACACAAGATACTTGGGAGTCAGAATCTACAATGCTCTGAAATCCACTCAGAAGAAAGAGGAAGAGAGGAGATAGAAGAGCAGAGAGGAGGATAGAACAGAGTCAGGGATGATTTCAAGGAAAGAATAATTAATGAACGGAATCGGGTCCATTGATTGAATAGTAAGAAGTCTGTACAATTCTTTTCCTCTTACATAAAAAGGGGTGTTGGGTAGAGGAGACAGAAGTATAAATTTAAAGGGAAGGGAAAATTTTTGAAACAGTCACTGTAGAGAAGTTGAAGAATTGGTTCTTTGGGGCTGCATGGAGGGGAGGCCTGTGCTTAGTTAATATTCCCTCAGAGTTGGAGCTCAATGGTAGAGTACTTGCCTCAAAATCTGGTAGGCCCTGGGTTCAATCCCTGGCAACACAAAAAAACCAAACACCAGAGGATGAAGAGAGGGTCCACGTTCCTTCCACCAGGAGAAGACACAGTAAGAAGGTGCCATCTTTGAAGCAAGAGCAACCCCTCACCAGACAGCTTACCTGCTGGCACCATGATTTCCCCCAAAATGGAAGCAATAAATTTTGTTCTTAAGAATAAAAAAAAAAAAAAAAGTGGAATGTATTTTGAAAAGTCATTCCAGGTTCCTTCTTGTCCAACCTGATTTGTGCTTCTCATTTCTACTGAGACCCACCAGACAAAATAAACACTTTCTGATTTAAGAATTTTAATAAGGTAACTCATTCCGTTCTTGGCTTCCAGCTTGACCACTAAACGGCCTTTGTGACAACAACAGTGAAATTCCCACAAAACATGTGTTCCAGAAGCGTCTGCCGAAGGCCTCCTGATACCAATCTGTGACATCAGTGAGAAGACAGGCATGTGAGCGCGCGAGGGCAGGCGAGTGGGGCGGCTCCGTGTGTGGAGATCCGCAATTTAGCCAGGACACAGACCCCCCCAGTGAGGTCATGTCTCCTTGAGGACTGAACGGCTAACTCTGTATCTGTGATCACAATAACAAAAATGCACATAAAATGCCCAGGAATTTTTCCTTTGTTTGATTCAGAAATTGAACGCCACGCACGTCATGTCTGCAAAAAGCATTTCACCATGTCAGATGATTTCTTTAATTGTGATGGGTTCAAAAAAGAATGGAGAACATTTCTTATGTTAAGACATCTTTGGTTGGCTGAGTCCCGTACCTTTTAATGATGGTTGTGAAGTATCATAATAATATATTTTTTTGTGTGTGTGAAACTGAGGATTGAAGCCAGGGGCCTTCTACCTCCTAGCTACACCCCCAGCCCTATTTTATGTTTTATTTGGAAACAGGATCTCACTAGGTTGATGAGAGTCTCACTACTTGCTGAGACAGTCCTTGAACCTGCGATCCTCCAGTCTCAGGCTCCCAAGTACAGGGGTTACAAGCGTGAGCCACCACGCCTGGCTGGGGTATCATATTTGAAGTGTAGATTTGCCTATGCTCTAAAAAAGTAAAGTTTTACCAAGTTACTAACTATAACCTGCTCAACCAATGAGAGCCATAGAGACTGTTGAAGTCAAAAGAATTCTAACTGTGGAATACCAAATCTTGCTAGTTCTGATTACAGTAGAGGTTAAGGTTGCCATACATTGAATTACAAAGACAGCATCTTAACTTTCCATGTCATTTGATACTCCTATTTTCTTTTAGCTGTGCTTTACTTATACCTAATACAATCTTAAAGCTCGTCCTAGTGGGGCACACCTGTGATCCCAGGACTTGGTTGGCTGAGACAGGAGCATCCTAGGTTCAAGGCAAGCTTCACAACTTATCAAGACCCTCAGCAACTTTGCAAGACGCTGCTTCAAAATAAAAATTAAAAATGGCTATGGGTGTAGTTCAGAGAGAGAATTTTCCTGGGTTCAATCCCCAGTATGAATACATAAGAAAATAAAATCTTAAAAATTATCAAGTTACCAGCAATTTCCAAATCTTGGCTCTGTATGCTGTGTCATCATGTCAAATGTACACAAGATTATTCATTTGGAAATACAGGCACCTATTTTGATGCAATAATAGTAGTTGCAATAATAATAATTATTACTTATTGAGTAAATATTATGCATTAGGACTTTGGCAACTGTTTTATAGAACTTATCTGTTTTAATTCTTGAGCAACTCTGTAAGGTTGATATCAATGTCATTACAGCAAGTTAATTTTGTTTTGCTTTTTTACATGTGACCATTTTGTTAATCACTTTATATATACAGGTAAATTAAGACAGTGCCCAGGAGACTCGAAGTGGTGTGACTTTGACTAAGGTGATCTGGGACAGGGACTGAGTCATTTAAAGCCAAATAATCAAAGGCCTGAGTTGGGTCAAAAGGAAGCTTGATCAAATTTTGAATCATTTCCAACAATTTTTCTAGCATTCAAAATTGTTGTTGTCCCACTTGATACCCAGGAGCCCTAAATGATTTTCATACTTCATGACTAATGTGGCTAATCTTTCTTTTCTAATGGTTTCTGTAGAGAGAGCATAGTCAAGTCTGTGAAGATAAACACAGACCATCCAAATCAAAATAAGCAGTTATGTATTCAGAGCCTGCTAGAGCAGGGAGTCAGGTGCCATTATTTTCAATAGGCAGAGACTCAGAAGGAGACAGAGGAATGGGCAAAGTTTTACAGTGACAAAAAGGGAACTCTTCAAATGTGCTGCCATCTGGAGCTGTTGACATAGTGTCTCCATCAACATTATCATTGCTATAACCCCCCAAACAACTAACTACACAACTTAGAGGAAGGTAGATTTATTTGCTCACAGTTTTTGGAGATTTCAGGTTCAGTCTGTGAGAAGCCCGAGCCTGCAGATCTCAAGCCATGGCAGCAGGAAACAGAGAGAAGGAGAGAGCACAAGGGCTCTGCTCTCGGGTCATGGGGACCGGAAGCAAGAGACAGCCAACAAGCAAAGATTCAAAGACAAAAGCCCAATCTCAGGGACTCACCTTCTGTAGCCACACCCCACCTGCCTAGGTGACCGCCCAGTAAATCCATTACAATGGGTTTATCCAGTCATAAGATTGCAACTGTCATGATGTGAATTAACACATGAGCTCTTAAGGACACATCTGTAGCTAACCATAACACATGGAAAGCTGGAGTTGGACTATGCAGAAATAGAGCATTCTATGTGTTTGATTTAGGGATTAGAATCTCTTTCTTTGCTTCATTCAGAGCTGGAAGTGGGGGCAAAAATGAGGGAAGATACCAGTCATGGACCAAGTTCTGACCATTGGAAGACAAATGCTCCAAAGGTTGTGTTTGGACTTCCCAGGCTGGTTGCTGCTGAGATTATGGGTTAGGGTTCCATAGTCACAGATGGTCTGGCCTTTGTCCACTTGTATATTTAGCCTCTCCAGATAAGCAACACAATATGGCACTAAAAGAAGTGTGGGACAAGCCAGACCTGGAGGTGCATGCCTGTAATCCCAGTACTTGGGAGGCCAAAACAGGAGGTTCACAGATTCGAGGCCAGTCTCAGCAACTTAGTAAAGCCCTCAGCAATTTAGTGAGACTTTGTTCCAAAATTTAAAAAAAAGAAAGGATAGGAATGGGATGTAGCTCAGAGGCAAAGAGTTCCTGGGCTCAGTCCCCAGTACAAAACAAAACAAAGAAGTGTGAGATAGTAACAACATAAATTTGTTTCTCAAACCTGTAGTCTCCACCAAGACTTTTCAAGTGAGCTATTTGTAAATAGAACAAAAAACACATAAATTATACAGAACATTCCATGATGAAATGAGTCCCAAAATATAATAGTTTTTTTCCCCCCTTCTTATTCAGGGCAGCTTAGCTTTCTTCGAAATTTAGTTCAACCAATACATTAAAGCTTAAATGATTTAATTATAATTGAATCTTTCTCATCTTGATGAAACCTATATTCACAAGTGCTCAAGGATGCTGGTTTTCTGCAGAGAAGTCCTATGGCCCTGTGATACAGAATCCAAAGAACCACAATTACTGCCATTTCCCAGGATGCAACTAGCACAAGTGGTAAGTACTGTTTTCTGGAACACATGACTTGTGTACTTTGTATTTATTTTCAGTGTGACAATGAAACTGTTTAAAATTATTATAGACACCATGGGTGACAGTTATATAAGTTTCAGTCTCGTCAAATCTGCCAGTTCAAATTTGGTTTTGTTTTTGGTACCAGGGATTGAACCCAGCAGCATTCTACCTCCAAGCACCATTTTATTTTTGATTTTGAAGTAGCATTTCATTAAGTTTCTGACACTGTCCTCAAACCTGCAATCCTCCTGTCTCAGTCTCCCAAGTACTGGGATTACAGGTGTGTGCCATCACAACTGGCTTCAAAAGCTAGATTAAATGTATTTTACCATTCCTCCACTTCCTGGCAACGATATTTCCCTGGATTATTTTTCATTGAATCAGTTAAGTGCAATGGTGGTTGATAATTCAAATATTCCCCAGCCTATCTTCACAGTCTAGAGGGTGGGTAGTTAATGAACGTTCATTAGTGGGTAGTTAATGAACGTTCTTAGGACTTTCACAACCTTCTCAAACTTTCAAACAAAACGTTACTGATTAATCAATAGTCTTTTCAGCACATGGATGCATTCTCTCAAAGGAAGATTTAATGGATGGTCTCACCTTTCCTATACCCTCCAATCTCCATGACTTGAAAACATAGCTATTGTTGTCATCAGAATAAGGACTGAATGATAGTCCTGGCCAAAAGCATTGAATCAAATGTTCCACACACTCTCCTTGAAGGTTACTTTTATTTTCACTTTGATTCTTTCCAAAGCCTTAAGTAAATGCAAATGTTACTGTTGTTATTTCTCTTTAGGCTTGGAAGTCTGGAAAACATAGAGGAAGCGTCAGGCCACGAAGACCGTCTGGGGCGCGAGAAAAGTTATGGAAGAAAATCTGAGTCATGAGTGCCTGCGTCAGTACCCAAATCCCAATTTTCACCCTGTTTATAGGATAACTATTTTGGGGCAAAGCTTTATGTCTCCTATCTTCCCTTCCAACCCATGGTTCGTAGCCCTTTTGATTTTTTTCTTTGTATGTGGTCTTCCCCTTCCTTTTTGTGAAATATGCCCTCCATGTTAGTATCAGTTCTAAGATGGTTTACTGACCCCTAACCCAATTCCACCTGTTTATGACAAATTACAGAAGAACCGTCAGCCATAGCCCTTCCAAAGGATGAATGATTACAACAGGAAGGAGACAAATAAGCGAATCCATCCAGTAATATCTTACCACCCCAGAATGGCTGAAATAAACTGACAGCAACCAGAGAGAACATTGTGAGTAAGAAAGCAAGTCGACATTGACTTTGCTGTGTGTCTCAACTTTTCTTAGGATACTGTGGAGTCCTTCATTCCTTTGCCATTGCCATCTCTGATAGATTGAATGAGGGCCCCTTAAATGATATTTTTTTTAAGTCCTAACTTCTAGGAGTTGTGAATATGACTTTATTTGGGAGAAGAGTCAATAGATGTAATCAAGGTAAACTGAAGTCATTAGAGTGAGCCCCCATCCAGCATGACTGAGGTCCTCCTAAGAAGAAGGAAATCTGGACTTAGGCACGCACAGGAATGAGGTCACAAGAGGATGGAGGCAGAATGTCTGGGGCAACCAGCCGCAGGGGGAGGGGAGGCTTCTGCACCTAGAGGCTGCCTAGGGAGTATGGCTCTGCCAACACCGTGATTCAGACTTCTAACCTCCTGAACTGTCAGGATAAATTTCTATTATTTTAAGCTCCCTAGTTTTCAGTACTTTATAATAATAGTAGCTGTAGGAAACTAATATAGCATTCATACATTCATAGCTGCATTTTAAAGGCTCTAGCACACCTTTTAGATTTTTTTAAATATTTCTTTCGTTGTGAAGATTCTTTTTTTTTTTTTTTTTTTTTCTACCTTTCAAGCGTCACAGATTGATGGAAGTGCAGGTAATTTTGCATCAGCTTATCAGCTCAGCTGGGCAAAGGGTTGCCCAGCTCACACAACACGGTTTCTCAGTGTGTCTCAGCATGTTTCTGGAAGAGATTAGCATGTGAATTAGCAGACTGAGTAAGAAAGATCAGCGTTAGCAAGTGTGGGTGGACATCATCCAATTCGCTGAGAGTCCAGAGAGAATACAAAGTGGACAGCTTTCTCTTCTGGACCTAGAGCACCCATCTTCTTTAGTCCCTGGATGTCAGAGGCCCAGGTACTCAAGGCCTCAGACTCCGTCTACAAGTTACATAAACTGGGCGTGTGGTGGCGCTTATATGTAATACCAGTACTTGGGAGGCTGAGACAGGAGGATCGCAGGTTTGAGACCAGCTTCAGCAAGTAGTGAGACTCTCAGCAACCTACAAGACTCTGTTTTAAAATAAATTAAAATAGGGCTGGGGGGTGTAGCCCATAGCCCAGAAGTAGAGGGTCCCTGGGTTCCATTCTCAATACTACCAAAAATGAATAAACATACATATGTTAAACCATTAGGTTCTCTGGTTCTCAAGCCTTTGGAATCCTTTGGAATCAGACTGAATTACAGCACTGGCTCCTGGTTCTCCAGTTATAGATGGCACATTATGGGACATCCTTGGCCTCTGTAGTCACATGTGCCAACTCCCAATAAATACCTTCCTTTTTTTTTTCCTTATGGTATTGGGTATTGAACCCAGGAGCATGCTACACCAGAGCTACACCCTCAGTTCCTTTTTATTTTATTTATTTTTATTTTTTGTTTTGAAACACGGTCTCACTAGGTTGCTGAGAGTCTCACTATATTGCTGAGGCTGTCCTCAAACCCCGGATTCTCCTGTCTCAACCTCCCAAGTACAGGAATTATAGGTATGAACTACCACACCCAGCTAATAAATACCCTCTTATCTATGCTATTGGTTTTGTTTCTCTGGAGACGCTTGACTAACACAAAGACCTGGTAAAGATTTCAATTATTTCCAACTGTGCAAACAGTTACAGATGATATAAACCATGAATTTGTTTTCCAGAAATGCCGCTGTAGAGATTAAGTTTACTCTTAGGTGGCAACATATTTCATTATCAAGAGTTGGCAGAAATTTTAACATGTTACTCTATGACATCTCACAGTATCTAAAGGTCCTTTCACACACACACACACACACACACACACACACACACACGTGGGAAATAAAGCTGCATATATATTTTATTCCATAATTCTGAATATACAGGGTAAAGATAACAAGCACATATTTGAAAGATATTATTTTGATTCTATATGAAAACTAAGACTCATAAAATGATAATACCAAAATGAAAAAAATAATAATCTAGACTTTGCTGTAGTTTACTTCAATGTACTTTAAAATAGGCAACTTAGCATTGTTATTAATAGTGTAAGACAGATTTTAGACTTTTTGATATCACCTAACACTTGTCACCTGAGTCTGTGAAGAGTCAGCTTAAATAACGTGTCTGTCCCTCCCACCTACCCCAAATGACCAGTCTCACCCAGGTTGCATGGTACTTGACATGTCAGCGTTCACTTGTGCGGATGGATCCAAAATTCTCAACGTAAATGCAAATGTTACCTAAGTAGATAGGAGAGAGATGACTCTCAGAGGGGTGGGAGGTCAGGGTGATTCCAGGGTGTTGGCAAAAACCAAGCATAGCAGTCCCAGAGCGCCTGGCAAAGCCTCAGGGCAGGAGCAGGAAACTGAAGACCCACTGGGGCAAGAGCAGAGAACTGGGTCTTGCAAACAGTAGAACAGATGAAATAGAAACCTCAGAAGGAGAAGCGTGCGTGCGTGCGTGCGTGCGCGTGCGTGCGTGCGTGCGCATGTTGAAGGAAAGGAGGACACAAATAGTGCAGGTTTCCAACTTGTCTGCTGCATATCCCCCCCGAGGAGTATATTCCATTATATTTCATTTCCAAGCCTTATATTTTATTCCTTCCCCTCCCCCAATGAATGCTATTCATTAGGCCTTCCCTGCCCGTGAGGTTCAAGGAGGATAATGTGTTGTTAGAAAAATAATAACTGGTAAGTTAGGATCTCGGCCCGCAGGAAAGTAGTGAGGTACTTGGAAGGCAAGATGATCTTATTACTTGAATTGAGTCTTTATTTCAGTTAGAGATGAAATGAGTTGGAGATGATGCAGGCGATTGGTTTAATTCATCTGGAAGGATGCCAAGGTTGTTTTGTTGTGGTGTGTGTGTGTGTGTGTGTGTGTGTGTGTGTGTTACTGAGGATTGAACCCAGGTATGTTCTATCTCTGAGCTACACTCCTAGCTCTTTTTATTTTTTGTTTTTGAAAGAATCTCACTAGGTTGCTGAGAATCTCACCAAGTACTGAGACAACAGGCGTGTGCCACCACGCCCTGCTAGGATGCCACATTAAAGATAGATTTATTTTCAACTTTGAAAGACATGCATAGATGCAAAAGATTCTAATGGGAAAGAACTTAGGTTCCCATATGGGAAAAAGGAATGAATTTTTTGTAAAATGGGAAAGAAGTCGTGTAAAAAAATCATGGTGCCAGATGTACTGTCACACATCTATAATCCCAGTACTTGGGAGGCCGAAATGTGAGGATTGTAGATTGGAGGACAGCCTCAGCACAATAATGAGACTCTCAGTAATCTACTGAGACCCTGCTTCAAAACAAAAAGTAAAAAATAAAAAGGGCTAGGGGTGTAGTTCAGAGGTAGAATGGGTTCAATCCCAAGTACCAAACAAAAAACAAACAAAAAATGATGACAGCAAAATCAAAATATGAAGTCAGGCCCAAACTGGAAAATCTTTATACCTATCTGGCTAAGGATTTTGAATTTTTTTGAATTTTTAAAAATAGTTATACATTTCCTAAATAATATTTCTCAGCAGCCATAAGTGTTCTATTTCTAGCAACTGAGCTAAAGAAAATGGATGGTACTTCTGTTTTCCAGGTGCTCTTACAGATTCCGCAAAATTATGCAGTATTTAATACACTCATAGTCACCTGGATAGAAAAATCAGAATACCAAAGAGAAACCATACACTACAAAATTACTCAGCCTGGTAACTCAATAGGATGACAATGGGATTTCAGGAAACATGAGCATAGCCTGGGAGCATACTCAGTGCACTTACTACATTGGCAACACAACTTCTAAATAAGGCTCTGTACCTGAACGAGACCCATCATTCAGGCCAGAAAAGAAAGTTACCTGGGAAAACAAAGTCTAAGTGTTTTCATTGCCCTCAACTACCCAGATACGGTGTGCAATTTTATCCAGCCAATGTATAACAAAGGCAATCTGTTTTCTGTGAGCTAAAGGTTTGTGGGGTGCAAACACTGTTTTTAGGTTAGTCTCTCCCTCTTATCTGACAGTGTGCAAGCCTGAATTTTCTTTAAAAGAAAGAAAATAAATAAACCCTCAGAACAATGACCCCCGTTCAATCACAAAGTCACCGCCTGGGCCTTTCCCCCACTACCCTTTCAGAAGTAGAAAGAGCAGGTTCTGTCTAGATCAGTCGCCCTGTTTTACCACTTTGGCAGGAAAAGCCAAAGTGGAGTCTAAGCAATTAATGCTTAAGCAAATGATTGGACAGCATTCTTCAGGTGCAGCGAGACAGCCCAGACTGCACAGAAGTGGATTCTACTAGTTCTCTGATGGAGGTCTCCTCGGGTAAATACCAGTGGACTGCAGAATGGAGAACTGGACTCGGGGCGTTAGAGGCTGTGGTTTCTAGGGTTACCCAGCCCAGCGTGATCAGTCTCATAGTCTGATCTTGAGTGTGATCTAACAAGACATTCTAAACATACTTAGTCAGAGCTGTGTGTTCTCTGTAAATATTGGAGTAACTAGCTTCTCAACGTTTTATCTACATAGAGATTTGATAAACAGAGATTGAAAAAGAAGTGGTTACAGGTGGTTTTTAAGTCTAGTTTATGGCTAAATATTTTCCCTTCTTCCTAGTGAGTTAAGCTTACTTAATGGCATGCCCTCAGGTTATAGACAGCCCAGAGATGGAAACTGTGTAATTTTACACTCTGGTTTCTTGGGAAGTGATATTTTTCTCACTGTCTCTTCTAAGTCAGGAATCCCACCTTGGAGAACTATAGAGACTATTTTTTTTTTTTTAACTTTTTTAGTGGGTTTTGGGTGTTGTTTCTCTTCCAGCTTCAGGAACCAGGGCATGGTCATAATGGAAGGAAAGCCCACACACCATGGCTCTCTTCCATGGTAGTAGAAACTCGAATCTAAGTTATACAAGTCCCTTGTTCAATCAAAACCAAATCTTAGGTGGCCAGCTGAGGTAGTATAGCCCCCCTGCCATCTCTGTTACAGAACACCCGCATAAAAAGAGCTGAATACATGTGGATAGAGAGGTCCCAGGCATATAGCCCAGTCCCTGGCACACATGGGTACTTAACAGCTGTTTTCTGTTTTGAAGCCTTTTTGTAGATGCAGGAGGAAGACATAAAAAAAAAAAAAAAAGGGGGGGGGGGTCAGGAGGAACTGGCTTGATTTTTTTTGTTCATACCTCTATTCCGTCTAGCAACAGGCCAAAGCAGCTGACTATAGAAGGAAAAAGAAAACAGAAAAATTTTCATATGTTTAGGCGGAAACAAGGCTAAAAAATAATTTTCATTTGGTTTTTAAGTTGAGTTTGTAGA
>PVLC010036674.1:0-15676 GCA_004027655.1 Graphiurus murinus | reverse complement strand
GTACACTCGGTCCATGGCCTTGGAGCTGGCGTTGACAGCATGAGCGAGCTCCTGTTCCATGTCTCGGTGTGACTGGGCTATTTCCCGGATGCTAGAGAGAAAGAAAACCACGGCATGCTTCAGGCCCGCGAACACGGCATGGGCACCCCGAGGGTCTGCACACAGCGGGGGCTGGTCCGGCAGGCAGTGGGGACGGCGGCTCAGCAGTGGTATCCCCCGGCCATGGCATGACACAGGAAGACCCTGCAGGCCATCTCCTGATCAAGAGTTGAACATTTCAGCATGAAGGTAGCATCAAGATCCTAGCTTTCAGCCGGGCGTGGTGGCGCACACTTGTAATCCCAGCATTCGGGAGGCTGAGACCAGAGGATCCAGGTTCGAGGCTAGCCTCAGCTACCTAGTGAGGCACTCCGCAACTTAGTGAGACCCGGTTTCAAAATAAAGAATAAAAAATAGGGCTGGGGGTATAGCTCGGAGGTAGAATGCCCTGAGTTCAATCCCTAGTACCGCAAAAAAAAAAAAAAAAAAAAAAAAAGATCCTAGCTTTCCAGGGAGGAAAATGCACAAATGCACAAAATGAGGCTGACACCTCGTCAGCCACAAGCAGCAAGCAGGCCTGCATGCACAAAGGCCCTGTGGGGGTGCCCAGATGGGCCCAGAGATGCAGATTCGGCACCAGCCAGGGCTTGCTGGAGTCTGCACCTGGACCCTCCTCTGAAGGAGACAATCCTGGCACGAGGATCAGCTCTTGGCCAGACCCCAGCACGCAGCCCCGGAGCAGCTCTCAGGGCAGACGGACCAACACAGCCAGGGGAGGCTGCATCAGGAGGGTAGAGCCGTGCAGGAAGGGAGGCCAAGGGAGCAAGCCGTCCTGCCCGCAGAGGAAGCACGGAGCGGGCGGCTCTCAGCGAGGCTGGACTGCGGAAGCACCTTCCAGCCTGGCTAGCTGGGCCACCCGGCCTGCCTGTACAGGGACAGGCTACTGCTCAGCAAGGAGCGGGATACACAGGAGAGTCACCCACGCCATCACCAACCAGGCCGGGGAGGGTCCGCAGTGGGAGCAGGGCAGTGGAGGTACCAACCCAGAGAGAAGGCTCTTGCTGGACAAGAGCCGGAGCGGAGCCAGAGTGAGGCAGCAGGGCCACGCCCGGCCTGAGGAACCTCGCATGCGGCCCAGGCCAGAGCAGAGGAGAGAAGGCGCCAAGAGCAGCACCAGCACTCGGCCTCGGAGGAGAGTGCCAGGGGACGCAGCTTGGGGACAGTCAACAGACTGAGCACAGCCTGCTCGAGCCCACACCACAGTGGGCGGCACAGCTCAGGGGAGGGGAGGGGACAGTGCTGAGCACAGTGTCACAAGGGCCACTCGTCAAGGAAAGGTACGAGGAGAAACTGCCTTGTAAGAGCAGAGTGCAAACTTGCTCTCCAGGATAAAGAAGGCAGTCAGGGACTGTCCTTAGAAATCCAGGACTGGCTTTGAAGTCTGTCAGTGGCTGTGAACATTCCCATCTATGCAAACTCCAAGGAATCTCTGAAAGATGATTAGGGGAAATAAACCAAAGCCAAGGGCAAGCAGAAACAGGCTCGGCCCTCGTAGGTGAGGCAACCCAGCAAGTAAAGCCAGGAGAAGCCGCACGGCCCGTGTGCGTGGAGTGCGGAACCCACCTGTGAATGAGGCTGCCCGCCGCCTGCCCAAACTGGTCCATTTGGACGGCTTCCTCCTCGGACAGGATTTCTGGGTGTAGCGAGAAAGACGGTGGGCGGGGCAGGTCACACTTCTGCTTGTCCTCCCAGGACTTGAGGGTGTTCTCAAAAGCCTAGGACACAGACACGAGAACCCAGAGGCATGTTTCCACCACCAACAGGTGGTAAGGGATGCCAGGAAAGAAAGAACAATACGAAACAGAAAGGCAAAACTCCTTGACACAATGTCCTACCCAGAAATTACTCCCTTTTAGCTTAGTCTTTTTGTCTTAAAGAAAAATCCTAAAACAAAGCAAGGAGCCCTCTGGCCCCCCTTTCACGAGTTCACAGGTGAGCCAGGCACCCACCCTAGCCCCAGCAGGCGCCACTTTACCCTGTCTCTGGTCAGCGTCTGCGCCCGGTTCTTGTGAACAATCCGAATGTACCCTGGGGGCTGGATCCAGGCCTCTCCATCCACCTGCACAGGGACGCCCTCGTCCCCCAGGATGGAAATCTTCACCGTGCGACACTGAGCAAACGTCACCACTGTCAGTCGTGCCTCACGTGCCCACACCCCTGCCCCTCAGACCCACCCACCACCTCTGGAGGGACGTGATGCCCACTGCCAACCACTCTGCCAGGGCCCAAGGGGCTGCCCCCAATGCCTGCCCCCCAAGACTAATGAGCATCAGGAGACCCTGGTGCACAGAAGTGGGTGTCAGAAACCAGGTGAGGAGCAGAAGAGTCGGGGCCCCTGCCAGATGCACACCCTCCAGAATAAAGATGTCCCAGTCCTCTTTCCAACAAAAATGTTTCCAAACCCTTAAACTATGAATGCTAAGTAGACTACTACCAAAGACAGACATAGCACAGGTCAATCCTGCATGGAGTTCAGTCCAGTTGTTTCTGTTTTCTGTGTGCTAGAGATTGAACTCAGGGCCTCTCACATGCTAGGCAAGTGCCCTACCACTGAGCTACAGCCCTAGACCAGGCCAGCAGCCTTTATAAACACCCCAATACCATCTGTATAACAACAGTGCCCCCCCCCCCCCAGCAGAGAGACCCTTCCTAGCCTATCACCACTGTCAGAATTAGGCCCCAGTAGCCCGGCCTGTCTCCCTGGCTGGGCCTCAGAGCAGGGGCCAGGCCTGCAGGATGGAATAGCTCTGCACCCCACACACGGGCTCCATTACTGGTCTGCTATTGCAGGCACACAGCAGAGTTCAGCCTGGATCCGGTCCATTTCATCAAGGCACAGAGTGCTCAGGTGGGCTTTAAGTTTTGACAGATACTTGTGTTTCTAGGGTTTTTTTCTTTTGAGAGTTCTAAGTGTCAAATAGAGCTGGTGGGCTCCAGCCCAGGAAGCAGAGTTGTCCAGGGCCCCACACAGAGGATGCAACCAGGTCCTGGGAAAGGACCCTCCCTCCTGGGCTCCCTCCATTAGGAACAAATCCAGGGAGTTCCAGGCCAAGCCCTGCCTCTCCACGCAGGAGGAGCCCAGGAGGGGCTCAGCCGGACCTCAGGGACCCTGGCCAGTACCTGGGCGATTCGGTGATGCTGCAGCTTAATGACACGAGACACAGCCATCTGCATGCTGCCGAACACGGCGACCACCTCCAAGATCTTATCATCGAATGACGGGGCTGTGAAAGTCTGAAAGGCGCACATGAGCTGAGCTCGGCCCCACTTCCCCAACACGCCCCCGCCTATACTCCAGCAGCTGCACTGGCGAGCAGCCGCCAAAGGTTCTTAGGTGCGCCTCTGGGGGCTTTTACAGGGACTGCGCAGGTTTGTGTGCGCACAGTGCCTGAACAATGGCCCGCACAAACTTCCGCACTGTTTTGTTGGTGATCATGTACAAACAAGTCATTCCCCTGGCTGAAATCTATCGATACCTCCCCACAGTTCTCAGAACAAACTCCGAAGGCCCTCCCCTGGCTTACACAGCCCTCTGCAAGGCGGGCCCTGCAGGCTTCTCATTTTTCCCCATTTGGCCACAGCCGCTGCAGCCAGGGCCTGCCTCCATGTCTCCTCTGCCCCGAAGCCTCCATGTCCGCTCCTCCCCTGCCTGGCACAGCCTCCCCCGCCCGCTGCCACTGCCTCGGCCAGCCAGGAGTCCTCCCTCTGCATGCACTGTGGGCGGGAGGCCCTGCCTGTCCAGACCTCCACCCTGGCCCTGGTCGCCCCGCTCAGCCCACCCACCCACCCACACCCAGTACGTACGTCATCTTCCTTGGTGCCCCCCCAGAAGTTGGTCCCTCCAGCATAGCTGGGAATGTTGAGGACAGCAATTCCCTGAAGACTGGGGAGGGGGATCGGCCGCCCATCACACTGAGTAGCATAAATGCAGGTGGAAAGAAAAGAGAGCTGCTCAGCACACGCCGGCCCTTCCTCCCGCATCCGCCCTGGATGGGGAAGAGGCCTGACGAGCCGCCCGGGAGCACCGAGGTGCAGGAGCAGCCACAGTGGCCGTGCGGGGCCCTTCCCACTCACCTCCAGCAAGACCTTTTGCTCCAGGTTCTTGTAGGTTCTGTGCAGCAGCTCCTTGGTGCCAAGGACTCCGTACCACATCATGTTCTTGGTCCGACTCCTAGAAGCAGAAGCAAAGCCTTGAGGTGGGCCAGGGCTTCCCTTGCAGGTAACCACAACCACTGCCGTGACACCTGGGAACAGCGCCCGGTCCCAAGTCAGCGGGACTCGGCACTGTCTACAGCAATAATGAATGCCTGAAGAGATCAAGAAATACACTTGCCAACAAGAAATTCTGCTGAAAGGTAGCCTTTTGCCAAGAAAGTAATCACACCCTCAAAGGCAAATAAATGAACCTCACAAAAATTACATACATCATGACTTCCTTCTGGCTATAAAATTATGCTCACCATAGAAGATTTAGAGAATGCAGAAAAGCGTAAGGAGAAAATAATCTCCAATCCCAACACCTGCGTATGCCCTCCAGGCAAGGGGGGGGGCACTGGGTGAGCACAGCCCTCCCCATAGACGAGGCTGGGACAGGACCTTTGCGGCACACTTTATGCCCCTGCCTCTATCACGGCGTCACGAACGCCAGTCAATCACCATCACTGATTTTCTGATGTATTCTTGGCCTGGCCAACCTGGTGGCGAAACCCTCGTCCAAGCTGGCTCCCTAGACTGTAACTGCTCCCCCCAACACAAACCTCTGGGAAACACTTGTGCTCTGACGAGGCAATCCAGGCCCCGCCCCGTCCTCTGCCTTAGCTGCACAGTCTGTGCCCTGCTGACTCTGGAAAGACTCCCCAGCGCTCTGGAGGGAGAAGCGCGAAGGCCGCACCTACCTGCACTTCTCCGGGTGCTCGTCCCGCTTGTTGTTGAAGTCCAGGGATATCTTTGCATCCAGGCCAATGCCGAAGTAGTTGTTCATGACACACTTCTCCGTGTAATACTCTCTGCAGGAGCGAGTTTTAAATCAGTTACACTAGCCTTGCAGAGCAGCTCTGTTTCACAGACTCCCGGCCTCTTGACAGTTCTTCCTTAGAGCAAAACTGACACCACGCCCACTTTTCAGTTCTGAGTTTCAACTCAGGGTTCCGAACTATTGACTTCCTTTTTTTTAATTATTATTTTGTAAGAGCTTTACTGAGATATAATTCATGTATTATAGTTACCAATTTCAAGTATACGATTCGATGATTTAGTATATTCTAAGTTGTGTAACCATTTCTACAACCAGCTTTGGACCGTGTCTCACCTCAAGAGCCCATACCCTTAACCATCAGCTCACACTCCCTGTCCGCCCAGCCCTGGAGGCCACTCATCTGCTTTCTGCTCTCCAGACCTCTCACAGAGACGACACATGCCTTCAAAGTTCACCCAGGCCGTGGCCCTGTGCATACTTTATTTCTACTACAAAGTAATATTCCATTCGGTGGGTATACCAGTTTATTCTGTGGCTGACAGGTATTTGCGTTGTTTCACTTTGGGGTTATTTATGAATATCTGTATACAAGCTTTGGCATGGGCACGTGTTTTATTTTCTCGGCTATGTACCCAAGTGCAGAACTGCTGAGTCATGTGCCAAGCGGTTCACCCTTCTGAGGAACTGCCCGCCTGTTTCCACAGCAGCTGCACCAGTGGCGACAGAACTGAGATCTTCATGGCGCATGAACCCACATCTGAACTCAGATCTCACAGTGCTTCTCAAACACCCCTATCAAAGCAGTCTCCAAATTAAAAAGGAGCTTGACTTTAAAGTTCTGTCATGCCCTGGGGTCACACAGGGCCCCTTCCCAGGGGCTCTGCTGGTGAGATTCCTTCAACCTCTTACGCCATCTTGCCGGAGGCCCTGCCTCTGACCCCACACTGGTAAAGCCTTGGCTGGCCAGGCCTGGGCCTCCCCCTGCCTCCCCTCCCCCATTAACATGGCCAACCTCCAAGCCACAGGGGTCTCCCAAGGGTTCCCCTTGAGGACAGGTGAGTGAAGGGGGGAGCCCCTGTTCCTCCATCCAAAGATACAGCAAGAAGGGTATATCCTGCCAGGCGTGGTGGGGCACACTTGTAATCCCAGTACTTAAGAAGCTGAGACAGGAGGATCCAGGTTCATGGCCAGCCTCAGCTATTTAGTGAGGCCTTCTCTGCAACTTAGAGAGACCTTGTTTCAAAATAAAGAATAAAAAATAGGCCTGGGGGGTGTAGCTCGGAGGTAGAATGCCCCTGGGTTCAATCCCCAGTACAAAAAAAAAAGGAGTCTATGTTAGAAGCTCCCACAGGAACACTGCTTGGCCCAGAGTTCTGACACATTCGCTTAACGAGTTGCTGCAGCTGATGCCAGACAGAATGACACTTCTAACCAAGCGCCTCACAGCTGGCCGGGAGCAAAGCTCTGGAACGAACCATTTTCTAAGCTGATGACCACGTGACTGGCAATATTTATAGGTCCTGGGAAAAGAGAAAGATATAATCTAGAAAAAATGGGCGCAGGGACAAGGGAAGGAGGGGGTGGACAGGGGCAGGGGCCAGGAGGACGACAGACTCCCAGGCCTGCCCTACAAAAGAGCCGGCCGACCAACCTGAGTGGCCACATGCCACCATGGAGGAGACAGCACGTCTCCCAGGTGAAAAGGAAAGCAGGCTCAGCCACAGACATGGCCCTTCAGGGAGCTCAGATGAGGGACAGAGGAAACACCCCATCAGAGCCCGAGGTCGGTGCTGTGACAAGGACCACCACTTCAGCCTTGCGGAGGAAGAGAGCAGGAGGGCTCAGGCCAAGCCAAGCGGAAGAGGCGCGGGGATGGGAGGGGAGCACCTGGAGTCTGGGCCTCTCGGAACCGTGCCAGAGACGATGGGCTGGCAACTTAAAGCCAGCTGCCACCAGCACCCAGCCACCCAGACCCTGTCACCAGCCAGCTGAGAGAAAAAAAGAAAAAAATTGACAAGATGTGGGTTCTCTGGTTTACAAAAACACCATGTGTTTCTCTAATGGTCTCTAGCAGACAAGAAGGCTCCACTGAACTGCTATGGCAGGTGCCCTTGCTCTCCTAGCAACTGGGCAGGAGAGGCCGCTCCTGCGGGCAGCAGCCGGGGCGCAAGGAGGCAGCTCAGCAATGCAGCCTCTTCCCTAAGACCCAAGCACAGGCGGCGGCGTCTCCCGCCAGGGACCGTTCAGCCCTGGAACCGAGGACCGGTGTCACTGACAAGGCTGGCTGACGTGTGGAAAAGCCAGGAGAGAAGGAGAGAAAACGTGAAAGGGGACAAGTGACGACGCAGGGCCAGGAGGTCCCGAGGGCGAAAGCTGAGGGGACAACGAGAACAAGCACAAAGCTTCCAGTGGAGAGGGCAGGTCCTCAACGGAAGCCTCCCGGGTGACATGCTGGGGACGCTGGCGTGTCCGGGAGGGCCCACTCTGCCTCTGGCAGGCTGTGGTGACATCTGCAGTCACACTCGTAAGCCAAGCCTTCAGATGTCCATACCAGAAAGGGACCAGCGAGCCAACTACTTCCTCCGCTCCCGCACTATCATACTCACAGGTTTTCTGGTTCAGCATTGAAGGGATCGGCATTAATTAACAAGCGGCTGATGACCGAGCCCCCAGGCAAGGAACCAGACATCCCAGCCCGAACACCTGCAGTGAGAAAAGGGCGCTGGCCTGAGACTGGCGCAGACACAAACACCGCAGGACGTCATTAGAATTGAGCATTTCTAAAACAACAAGTAACATGCCCAAACTGACAATTCATAGGTCAAAGTCACCACCATCATCCCACATTGATAGAAGAGAGATGGAATGAGGAGCTGTGGGAACCAGCACTTGTGAGACACCTAAACAATGTCTTCCTGAGGACTAGGACACAGCTCAGGAGCAGAAGCTACCTGGGGAGGTATTTATGTTCTGCATGCCTTTTGTTAAAAAGGAGTTTTATGACTTGTAATCCCAGTACTCGGTAGGCTGAGTTTGGAGGATCACAGGTTCACAGCCAGCCTCAGCTACTTAGTGAGGCTCTCCACAACTTAGTGAGACCGTGTTTCAAAACAAAGAATAAAAAATAGAGCTGGGGATGTAGCTCAGAGGTAGAATGCCCCTGGGTTTAATTCCCAGTACTGCCAAAAAAAAAAAAAAAAGACAGTTTCCACAGACATATCAAATGTGCGCGTGTGGGAGCGTACACTGCGTGTGTGCGTGCATGCGTGTGTATTGTTGTTGCTGGGGATTGAACCCAGGGGCATTCAGCCTCTGAGCTACACCCCTAGTCCTATTTTTTATTGTTAAACACGGTCTCACTAAGTTGCTGAGGGCCTTGAACCTACAATCTTCAGTCTCGGCCTCCTGTGTACTGTGAACCATGTCTGGCAATTCACATAAACTTTATTTTTTTTATTTTTTTATTTTTTTTTTTTTTGCGGTACTGGGGATTGAACTCAGGGGCATTCTACCTCCGAGCTACACCCCCAGCCCTATTTTTTATTCTTTTATTTTGAAACCGAGTCTCACTAAGCTGCGGAGTGCCTCACTAGATAGCTGAGGCTGGCCGCAAACCCGGATCCTCCGGTCTCAGCCTCCCGAATGCTGGGATTACAAGCGTGCGCCACCATGCCCGGCCTCACATAAACTTTAAAGTCTTATCTTTCCGGGACCTATACGCTCTCTAAGGGCAGTGAAGCGACCGGTCCGGCTTCTGCTGGCAGGCGCTCCAGGGCTCCCTGCCCCCGAGCACACTGACCCACCCAGGCAGGAGGTGACAGCACTCACTTGGGTACAGGATCTTGGTGTTCAGTGCTGGCAGGCCGTCCCGGCTTCCCGAATGTGGAGGAAGAGAGGCTGAGCTGCCCGGGGGGAGACCTCCTTTGCTCATGAGCTTCTCACACGGGGATCTGGATGCTGTAGAACAGCAAAGAACACCTTCAGACCATTCAAACTAGCGCACCGCTGAGATCCTGGGGCCATAAGCGAATGAGTCGATGGGAAGGTGCAGGGAAGGAAGGGAAGGAGAGAAAGAAGAGCTGCAAACCACCAGTCCACCCAGCAGAAAATGTGAGATGAAAGAAAAAGTCCCCGAGTGAAGGTGGGGAGGGGGAGAGGTTCTCAAGACACGCTGAGGGCCTGGATTCATCTTGAGGGTGACACGGACGGCAGTGGCAGCACCGGGGTGGACTGGCCCTCGTCACGGTCTAGCTGCAGAAGGTGCACCCCACGCACAGGCAGAGCCCTGGGCACTGACAACCGGGGCCAGGCTAGTGGGACCCTCCTCCACTAAGGAACCAGTGCTGGGCGCCACTCCGCGGGGGAAAGGCTCCCTTCCTGGCAGCCCTGTCTGAGCAGCTCTGTGACGCGGTGAGTCTGAGAAAGGACAGGGAAGGCGGGCACCAGCCTCCCTCAGCATGCTCTCCTGCCCCCTGCAGGTCACGCCGACGTGCACCAGACCAACCACCCCCCGTCAGGTGCACACGCAGGTGACGAAGACGCAGGCCGTGGTCATGAACTCTGACACTGCCATCTCAAGAAAGCCCGGCACAGCTCGCCATGGCTCGCTTGCCAAGGGTCTCAAGCCACAGCCCGCCCCCAGCGGCCTTACCTTTGCGGTGGCTCCTCCCCTTGAGGACCGCGCAGCTCTCGCTGTGGGCCAGCGGCGGGCAGACCCTGCCGTCCGTCTTCGAGTCTGAGAGCCCCAGCACAAAACCCTCCTGCTCCTGCGTCTGGGCGTTCTGCTCATCGACCGCTAGGCAGGGGAGAGCACGGCGTCACAGCCCCTCCTCCTCTCGGGTGTCCAAAGCCCGGCACCCCCTCTGCGTGCCCCCAAGCTGGGTGCAATGGCACCTGGACATCCTAGCTAACAGGGTGGGGAGACGGACCCTGAGGCTGGAGGCCACAGAGAGGGAGGGAGGTGAGCGACGCAGAGGGCAGGCAGGCGGCCATGGTGGATCTGCTCAGAGAACTCGGGGAGGGCAGAGAGGAGTGGGAAGCCAGGGGAAACGGTGTGGCGTGGCCTGAGAACAGGTGCGGACAAGCAGCCTTGCTGCAGAGGCTGGAGCAGTCGTGGGCGACTCCAGTGCCGGCCTGAAGACGCCCCTGGTTACACGAGGCCCAGTACCTTTCTCTGTGTGCTCTATGATCTGGCGAATTGCTTTCTTCAGGCTGTTGGCTCTCAGCATGAGCTGCTCCCGGGGCCGGAAGATCTGCGGCCGGGCAGGGCACGCAGAGCCCACCAGGTGGTCCCCGGTGGAGCTGCAGACGGTGCCCGGCCCGTCCCCATCTTCGGCCTCCTCCGCGATGGTGGGGGGCGGGTTGGGCAGAGAGGACGAGGCCTGGGACTCATCATCCAAGGTCTTGAGCAGGGAGTCCAGTTTCTCCTTCAGGACAGAGCACTAGACAGGAGACACACGGCGTGGAGAGCGTGCCCCGCCAGGTCTGGACGCCCTCCCACCCCAGGCCAGCGACAGACCTTCTTGGCCATGGCCTGCGACTCCTCCAAGCTCTCGGGCGTCTTCTCATAGGCCTTGCCCACTCGGGCCACAAAGTCCTTCACCGTCTCGCAAAGCACTCTGGGGACAGAAAGGTGGCCAGGCTGGGACCCGGGCGCTGCCTGGGGGGGCCCTGCCTCCCGGGGCCACAGCACTCACTTGGCTGAGGAGATCACCACCGAGTGCTGGTCCGAGGTCAGGATTTTAGAAAGATGGGCTGCAACCGAGTCTTCATAGAAGAGAATCTGCTGTACCTATGGTCACCGTGACACGGGAGCCATTAGTCCTGACGGATGGGAGCTCCGTCTGTGACCCCATTGGGGCGTGGTCCTCTCACACTCTTCCCTGGAAAGGTGACTCGCCCTACCCATCGGACCCAGCCAAAGCCTCGCTCACTTCAGGCACTAATCCCAGTGGTCCACTGCTGTATGAAGATCACTGAAAAGCCAGATCTGAACCAAAAGAACCTGCAAGACAGCTCCTGCTTCTTTTGTCTGCGTGGGTCTTCGTCAGCAAGCCTGTCTGTCCTCAGTGACACACTGGCAGCTAGCCCCGAGCCTCGGTGCCGCTCAGAGCAGACACTGCACTTGCAGCCTGGGATGTCAGTAGCTCCTCACCGCTCACCTCTGTGCACTGGCCCTGCCCAGGGGCCGGCAAGCTTCATTAACAGCCAGAGAGTGAGCAACTGAGGCTTTGCACATGTATTCTTCCCTCAACAACAAAGGAATACAAACCACCCTCAGCTCGTGAGGCTGTGTTAAAGCAGGTCCAGGCACCCTGGCCTACAGCCTTGTTTGCTAACCACTGTCCTGACCCCTGATAAAAGCTCATCCCTTTCTACAGCCTCGACACTCCGGGCCGGCAGACCACCAGGGCAGAGTCCTTCTCACACGCAGCTAGCGGCCAGTTCGCCAGTGGGTCGAGTGCAGCCATGTGCCCCGCTCTGAACTAAAGAGGACAAACCTCTGCCCTTAGGGAACTCAGAACAGCGCTGCTGCCTCACAACCTAACGACCCCTGAGCAAAAAGAACTCAACCCTGAGCCAGGCGGGCTAATGGAAAAGGCGCCACTGACATCAAGAGGGAAGGGCTGGGGCAGGAGCCTGGGAAGCAGAGGGCGTGGGGCAGTCCAGGCCCAGGGACAGCCGCGGCAGGGGAGGGAGCAAGCACAAATTATACAGGGGCGCTGAGGAGGTGACAGGGTGCACAGGAAAACAGGAAGTCACAAGGGAAGGTCATTGGGAAGTGCTCCCCCCAAGTCCTGGTGTAAACCACTTAGACAGTCATGACGCCCACGTGTTAGAGTCCCCCACCCAGTCCCCTTCCCAGCCTCCAGTTCAGCCTTGGATTCACCCCAGAACCTGCAGAGCTGACAGTCCCACCAATGGAGGACCACCAGAGGGGTGAGGGAGGCAGTGTAAATCGGTGGTACATGGCGAGGGCGAGTGGGTTTAAAGAGCGCACTGCAGGCTGGGGTGCAGGCTGGGGTGCAGGCTGGGGTGCAGGCTGGGGTGCGGCTGAGCGGCAGAGCACTCACTCAGGTGCACAAGGCCCTGGGATCCATCCCTGCACCACAGTTAAAAAAACAAGTGCAGGGAGCAATACCTCAGAGTCCTCGCTGAGGTCTTCGGTGACGGTGGAGGAGGAAGCCTGCCGAGGGAGCTTGGTCTCATACGCCATGACACTCCACCTACACGGGTACAGAGCCATCTCACCTCCAGGCATCTGCCAGGGACACGCAGCACTCACCGAGATCCTGTGCCCCTCCCACTCTGTGGCCTGGCACCTTTATCTTAGCCTTGTTCCTGAATTCTTGTGTGTGTGTGTGTGTGTGTGTGTGTGTGTGTGTGTGTGTGTAGTACTAGGGGTGGAATCCAGGGGCATTCTATCTTTAAGCTACATCCCCAGTCCTATTTTTTATTCTTTATTTTGAAACAGGGTCTTACTAAGTTGCAGAGGGCCTCACTAAGTAGCTGAGGCTGGCTGCAAACCTGCGATCCTCCTGTCTCAGCTTCCCAAGCACTGAGGTGACAAGCATGCACCACCACGCCTGGTTTTCTGAATTCCTTTTTAAGCCCTTTGTCTTGATTCCACGCCCGTAACTTGCTCTTCGCCTACGAGAGAGCAAAGATCTCCTCTCCACTAGGGACAGGACTCCGTCAACAGGGGAAATGTTTTCCATAAAAGCTGCCTTTGAGGTAAGGTGCTGCTTCTGGGAAAAATGGATTACCCCACTCCAGAGAGCTGTAAACTCAGCAAGCAGCCGGCTTGCCGGCAAAGAGGAGCACTTCACAGGTAACAAGGCACACAGACCTTCTTCACCCACAAGGCCCCAAACAGGAGGGGCATTTCAAACTACCCCCACAGTCACACTCTAGGGTCCCGAAATGCCGAAGAGCACCTTCACCAACACTCGAGGACCAGGCGTGGGGCCCGCCCCGCATGTGGCAGCAGACGCCGCTCATCTGGTGCAGAACGAGGAGCGTCCCCCTCGAGGACGCCAAGTACCTCTCGGCAGGAGAGGGTAACTGCCCAAAACTTGTCCTCCGGGAACAGAACACAGGAAAACGGGATTGCTCAAATATGCAGGCGTGCTTTCCTGATGGTCATTAGACCGTAGGCCAAGAGAGCCAGAAACACCTTCTCTGGCCCGACAGACACACGAGTGGCCTCACAGGAGGGCCTGGTCCCTGTAGGGCAGATTTCTTAACCTGTGTTTTTTAGTTCTACCCTTTTCATAATCTGACCCAAACCCAAAACCATCAGAAAAGGAATAAATGCTCAGCTCAAACTGAAAACAACATCAGAGGTACACGGTGCCCTCAGGCCCAGAATGAGGCCCCGCCCCTCACCTGTCCAGCATCTTAGTGCTGGCCCGCTCCAGCTTCGCCAAGATCTGTGGAAGCTGAGTGTCGTCGTCGCAGGCTGAGCCCCAGCCAAGCACTCGGGCCAGGTCGTTCCCCGTGCCCAAGGGCAGCACTCCCAGCTGACACTGGCAGAAACAGCAGAAAAGACATGTACTCAGACCCCTGGGAGCGAGAACCACTCCCACCCACACCCTCCCTGCAGCCTGGGATGGCCCACACAGCACCAGGGGACAGATGGCCTTTGTGACTGGCGGCAGATGTCGGGTCCAACTCCAGCTGCACCACCGTGACCACACTCTAAAGGGCCAGTCTATAACCCCACCTGTCTCTCGATCCACTTTCATATCTTACTCACTAATGCTAAACCCACTTTCCAAAACATCACGAGTATCATTCCACACTCTACACGCATCTCCAGTGGCCTCTAAGTCCTGTCAAACACTGTACCCAGACAGAGTGGCCACCCAGGCCCAGTCTGCATCTGACTATGCTGTCCCAAAGCCTCACACGCGTCCAGCAGTCCCATCCAGAGCCCCCTTCAACGCCCCTCCATTCCAGGCCAGTGCTAAGGGGGCCCGGAATGCTGGCTGCCCCAGAGCCCTCCAGCTATCAACCCAGACAACCCAGTGACCACAAGATCATCAGGGCCTGCATGCAGCTTGGGGGGCGGGGGTCCCAAGGCCAGGACCACGCCCTGCCCCACAGCTCCGCACCAGGGCCTTCAGGGAGCACTGCGGCCTGTGGGGACGGCAGCGCGAGAGAAGGCCTTGACCACACAAGGACACACAGGCAGAGGGAAGCCAGCACTGAAGGGTGCTCAAAGGGGCTGGGGCCTCGGTGGAGAAGCAGGCACAGGTGGGCTCCGGAGGCGAGGTGACGCCCCAAGAAGCAGCAAGCCAGAGCACAGGGAGGAGGGCGCTGAGGGGAGAGGGGCAGAGGCAATGAAGAGGCCCACGCAGCCCCTGCCCATCACACTGGCACAACTACCCAGGAGGGCCACGAGCCAGCCATGCTCAGATGGGGGCGGGCCGGCAGCCTGGGAACGGCAGAGGGGCGGGCTGCACCCAGCAGCCAGCTAGACATGGGAGCGAGAGGGACCAAGGAGTCAAGAACTGCTCTCGGGTTTTGCTGACACCTGGATGAACGGTGTCTCCAGACTCCAAGAACAGGCGGGTGGGAGGCACGGGGCTGAGCAACAGCTCGGGCTGGAAGGCTGCGCACTGGGACACCCAGAAGGCCCTCAGCGCCCCAGGGAAGACACCGCGGCAAAGCCCTACACGCCACCGCGCCCGCCTCTGAGAAAAGCCCCACAGGCCACTGTCGACGGCATGTAAAGGGAGCCGGGAGGAGAGCTACCAGAGTGTGCGGCCCAGGGAGTGGGGCAGGGCGCAGCCTGAGAGAAGCCAGCAGGTGAGTGTGCACAGAACTGGGGTGAATGAATGAAAACAAACAAGGTCTCACTATCTTCCTAACTAGCAACAATGAAGTTTCCAATGCTGCACAGAATCAAAACTAGTGGGCTGTTCCCGTCCCACCAGTAGAGGGAGCTGCCTCCCTCCTGAACACCGGGCCCCTCCTGACCCCATTCACAAGTTACTGACAACAAGAACCACTGAGCCAGGGGCTGGGAAGAGAATGCAGTCACTGGAAAACGTGCAAATCACATAGAAGATTCAAATTTTTTGAAAAAGGGTCATAATAAACACAGTATAAGACAATATCAGTACTTTTATAATCTTCGTGTATAGACAGGTATTTCAATATGACAGAAATGACATAGTAATAAAAATCACATAGACCAAAACAATATGTTGATGGCAAATTACAAATAGGAAAAAGTTATCTGAAATGACAGACAAGAAGTTAACATAATAATCCTAAGACATCAATTTTAAAAATAATAAAATGAGCTGGGCCTGGTGGCGCTCACCTGTAATCCCAATACTTGGGAGGCTGAGATAGGATTGCAGGTTGAAGGACAGCCTCAGCAAGTAGTGAGACTCTCATCAACCCAGCGAGACCCTGTTTCAAAAAATAAAAATAAAATAGGGCTGGGAGTGTAGCTTGGAGGTAGAATGCCTCTGGATTCAACCCCCAGTACCAAAAAATAAAAATGAAAAACAGAAACAATAAAATGAATACCTCAAGAGAAAATGAGGCAAAAACATGAACAGGTGACTCATTTAAAACTTCACAGTA
>PVLC010036673.1:0-15678 GCA_004027655.1 Graphiurus murinus | reverse complement strand
CCCCCCCCAAAAAAAAGAACTTTCTTTATCAAAAATTTTAGAACAGATATTTTAGCTACATGTTCTCTAAGTTTTCCTTCATTTGAGAGGTCTTCATATAATTTTTTATTTTGAAGAATATTTTCCCTGGTTATAGATATTTTGGTTTTCAGTCATTTTCTTCTATCACCTTACAAATGCCAGAAAGCCACTTTCTCTTAGTCTCAATGTTTTCTGATGAGTTATCTATTGTCATTCAAGTCATTCTCCACAGTCAACATGTTATTTCTCTCTAGATGGTTTCAAGATTACTTTCAATGTTAATTTTAGCATTTTGATAAAGATATGTATGGGCATGTATTTGTTTGAATGTATTTTGTTTGCAGTTCATTAAATTACTGAATATATTGCTTTAGTATATTTTGTGTAAGTTTCTGCCTTTATTTATTTATATTTACTTTTTTCTCTTTCTCCTAGAACTCTAGCACATATATGTTAGCTCTTTTGGTATATTCCAACAACTTCTAAAGCACAGTATTTGTTTGTATTAATATTTTTCTGTGTTCTTATTGGATAATATTTACTCATCTTTACGTTTTCTAATTCCTCCTTATGTCATCTTCATTATGATCTTAAACTTATTCAAATGTTGAGCTCATCCCATGAGTTCTTTTATTTTTATTTTACTCTTTTTGAGCTTTTTTAAATGAACACATGTCAAAGACATTATTCAGTTCATTAATTAATGAGAGAACTTGTAAGATGTTAAGACCAGTTCAAAGAGATTTGATGAGGTAGATTTCCAAAAGGAATTTATAAAAGTTGTATTTAGAATAGCATTTCTGTTTTTCATTAAAAAAAAACTAATATCCTCTAGGACAGTAAGCTATAATTTGGGGGGTTATCTTTTTTCAGACATATATTTTATACATTTCTACCAGAGAAAAATATCCACTATCCACAAATTGTATGTATCTTCCCAAAGTCCGGGAATTCTGAAGCGTAGTAAACAGTGATTTAAAGAAAGGTCATTTCTATAGAGAGTACAAGAGTAGGACTTTACTCCCACATGATATTGAAAGGACATGCTGCCCACTTACTTATCTCATTTTCATTTTTTTTTGATAAATTTTCTTAACAGTAGAAAAAAGGTAATGAGTTTGCTGGCTAGAGAAGAAACACTTAATAACCATAGCATAATTGCCACACAAAATTGCACAGAATTCACACAATTTCAAACAAATTAATGTGGGTTTTGTTTCAGTCAGCATTCTTAACACTGTAATCCAAACAACTGACCACATACCTTAGAGGGGAAAAAAAAAGATTTATTTGCTCACAGTTCTAGAGATTCCAGGGTACATTATATGTCAGACTAGTTACATCAGCAGAATTTAGGGCTTGACAACAGGAGACAGAGAGGGAGATATCAATTCCCCTGCTTTCATATCATGGAGGCCAGAAATAGTAAAGTAAGCAAGGGATTCAAAGACACAAGTACAGTCCACAAAGCCACAGCCCCAGGGACCCACCTCCTCTGTCCAACTCTACTTGCTTTGGTAACCACCCAGTAAATCCATTACAGTGGATATATCCACTGATGAGATTACATTCCTCATGACCTAATCTGAACATTAATACATGAGCTATTCAGGGGATAATCTGTATCTCAACCATGGCAAGTATTGTCTAGTTATGCTGAGCAGCCATGCTAAGGGGTCACTCACACATCAGCTATGGTCACTGGAGCCTTAAGATTCTGGGAAGATTGCAATCTACTCTTTACAAATTTTGGAAAGCCTAAAGTCTCCTGTGAGATTTCTGAGGATTCTAATAGGGTTGGTATTCTCCGTTCTAGCTCTGGACTCCTGCCTTTGCTGAATTTTTGAATTTAAGGATCCTCTCATTTTCTTGCTATTGTTGTCACTCACAGAAAATTGGTCCCTTTCCTTCTTTTGCACAACACAAAAATAAAATTAAACCCACTTGCATCGTCATTTATATGGACTGCACTGAAAATTTTAGAAAACTGGGAAAATTTACATTTCAAATGAATACAATTTAGGCATTAGCAATTTCTGTTCCCAAAATGATGCTCCTCCTTCTGTTCCCTTCTCAGATCTTTCTTCTTCTGCTGTATTTTCTTGATGACCAAACAACCTACTGAATTGTATGTATGTGTATATATATATTAATCATCACATATATATATATTAATCATCATATATATATTAATCATCACAGTTAATAATTACTCAGGTGCTCATTTGCATTTTAGCAGGTTATTAAAAAGTGGTATTTGGTGAAATTTGATCTCTCTTCTCAGAATATTTCTAGTACTGCTAATAAAGCAAAATACTTGTCTGTTTTTACAGTAGCATATTAAATCAGCCCCTTCTTTCCACCCAAAATATTGTTCATTCTGGCTGTGCTCTCATCTGCATGATTTAACTTACCTTTCATCATGGCCAGGAGCTTCTTGCTTTTCTAACAAGTCCTTGCATAGCAGATGCATTTCTTAGGACAAGGTTTTTTGGTGAGTCAAGAGACATATTATCCCAATGCACAAAATACAAGACATCAACCCCAAAACTTACCCATCAGGACAAGAAAAATCCAGTACAGCATTTATTTGCTATATTTAATGCACTAAACCAATGTAAAAAGAAAAAAAAATAGAAAACTCGCAAGGAGCAAAACATTAAATCCAGTTAAAGACAGGCGAATACTGATGGGGGGGCAGGTTGGGGCTCTACACAGAAATGTTACTAATTTTTACTTTATTTTGCATTTCTTATAACTTATCGTCATAATCCTCTTTGAGTTAATTTTGATTTAAAAATATTTCTAAAGATGCTATTTATCTTAATCATTGAACATTATAATATTTCCCCAAATTCTATGTTTAAGGCAAGTGCCCCATTCACCTCTCCTCAATATTTTAGTCAAGGCACAATGTCAAGTAAATTGGGGACCTTTCTGAGAAAATAGATGCACAAATAAAAAAGGTCTTTCTGAGAAATAAAAACTAGAGAGTTGGAGTGGGGTTCAGAATAGGATTTAAATCAGGTCACTATGTGAGCATTCTCAGAAAAAAATCTGGTAGCAAATTCATAGTGTAGGTGGCCAAGAGGTGATGGGGGAAGTCTGTTGGATATCGGTTCTTATATCTGAAAACTAAGTGAATTGCATCAGTCTTACTAGTAGTTCTCATGCCTGGCTGCTCATGACAATGGTCAGGGTAGTTTTCTTAAAACACTAATTCTCCTGGACCTACCCACAGATCATCAGATCATGACCTCCGAGCTTGTTTTTCAGGCATCAGAATTTTCATCAGTGCATTATCCTCCTTGGAAAAAGTGCATATTTGATATACATACAATTCAGTTTCAAAGATTTCACAGCCCTTCTTCGCCCTCAGGAAACCAAGTACTGGCTCTAAATTTAAAATACCTGATTTACCCCATGAGGTTATGCTTTTGATGTTGTTATTTTATTGCTCAGTTCTACAATTTCCATCTGAATCTTCTTCACATATTCCACTCCATTGCAGTTTTCTATCATACAATTGTGTCTGCAATTGCAATTGCCTGTCAAAGCATTTTATAATACCCAATTTAATTCTTTATTGTGTAAATTTCAATATCTGTGCCATTTCAGCCTTGGTATCTGTTCACTCACTTTTCTCTCACAAGTCAAGACTTTCTTGATTCTATATATGCTGTATTAGTTTAGGTTATATCCTGGACATTTTGAATGTTAGGCTATGTGACTCTGCGTCTTGTTTAGATAATGTTTAATATTGTTGTTTTTGTTTTGTTGTGTTTTGTTTTGTTTTGCTATTTCAGTGGGGAATCAACATTGTTGATTTTAAAAAATAACTTGCAACCAGTTTTCCGTGTATTGTGGTGTCAATGTCAATTTTACTGTCACTGTCTTCACTACTCAAAGCAGTTGCATGAGTATACCAGCCAGCAGACACGTTGTATGTGGATTTGTGGTAGAAAAGTTACAAAACTGGAAGGCCATGTATCCAGGCAACTGCCTGAAGAAAAGGTTGTGTGTCACATAGGTCGTAAGTCACATAGGTCTTAAGTCACATAGGTTGTAAATCACATAGGTTGTAACTTGCTCAGGAATTTTCTGCAATCGCTAACTGCCATGTTTCAACTTCTGTAAGCCCATCTGCCTACTTCTGCCCTTTGTTCTATAAAATGAGAACTCACGTGGTGCTTGGGAGAGCAGTCTTTCAGGAGCTCTCCTAACTTTGGCCCACTATTATAATGAACTTCCTCTTTTCCACCCTAACTGGTGTTGAGTCGATCATTCCAGAGAATTTCTGCAACTAGTTAGGTTTAAAATCTATGCATACCCAGCTCAAGAGTGAGTCCATACATCGCTTTATGGAGTCACTTTTCTAATCTCCTCTCTATCTGGGATCATCCCCCTACTTTTCAATTTCCTGGTGCTCCCCTCTTAGTTAGAAAGCTGAGGCTTAATTTACCCTGATCTCATCCCTGACACTAGGAGAGTAAGAACAAAGAGGAAAAAAAAATCAAAAGTACTGTACCCCAGCCTTTTGGCCCACAGCTGCTCCATTAAAAAAAGAAGTTTGCCTCACTCTGAGAGGAGGTAACTGCAGGATGCCTTGTCTCTATGGGGCTATCACCATCATTTACACAAGTGGATTGGTCTGGAGTTGGCACTAGAGAGAATGGAATGAGAGGGGAAAAAGCAAAAGAAAGCCAGGATATCTCTCCCACTGTCTCAGAATATTAGGGGATCCATTTCCTGCTCCTAATATGAAAACTAGAGGTCTTCTGAAATTGCTCTCTGTCTGCAAAAATATATATAGTTGAGGCAAACTTCAGTAGGCCAGGTGCCCACTCATGGTAGCTATAATCACAATCACTGTGACAGTACTTCAAATTCTGCTGTTCTTCCCCAATCTGCCTACTAAAAATTGCATTTCTGAACCCTCAAAATGCTTTTTAATACATTCTATTCAGATTTTATAGCTATGCCAAGTGGGAAAGACAAAGAACTCATATTTTACTAGAACCAGAACCTGATTAGGGAGTATAAATGCTTTGAACTAGTTGCAACTAAAAAGGCCTCTGCTTAAATGTTTTCCAAATGTTTATATTTATCAAAATATATTTTTTGTACTCTAACATAGCCACTACTATGTCAGTTTTGTGCCAGATTTATTCATTAGGGTGGATTTATAGGTTATATCTCTCTAATTATTAAACATATATAATTGAATTGTATAGATAGCATTCTCTGTGTTTTGTACTTTCTAAGCACTTTACATGAGTTAACTCAATCTAAAAAATGAGCCTGAGAAATAAGTATTACTATTGTTAACAACTAACTGAGGCACAATAAAATTTTAAAGTGTTTGTTCATGCACACAGTAATTCATGAGTTGAGATGCTCCAAACTAGAACTGGTTTAGAGGTTTTGCCTAGAAAATGCAAAGGAGGGATTCTATAGGAATTATAAAGAAGTAAAGCAAATAAGATATTTGATTGGTGTGTTGGCCAGCTCTCCATTGCTGTGACAAATACCTAGATAATTCTACTTAATAGAGGAAAGAATTATTTTGGCAAATGGTTTCAGAGATTTCAATCCATTGTCTCTTGTCCCCTTTGCCTTTAGGACTGTGATGGAACCGAACATCACGACAGAGGACTATTTGCCACATGCAGGTCGTCAGAATGTAAAAAGAGAAGGAGATAAGAAGAGGCCATGGTCCCAGTATGCCTTTCAAGGATATAATTTTAATGCCCTAACTTCTTTCCAAAATGTCCCACCTCCCAATAGAGCCACAGGCTACAGACCATGTTTTTAACACATGGCTTTTGGAGAGCATTCAAGATCCAAACTATAGCAGTTGGTTACAGTTATCTAGTTGTCTTATTTGCCTATCCTGATGGAAAGTGCCATTATAAATTGATTGGAAGCCATTATGTTATCCAGTCTGTAGTACTGTGTTATTAGCAAGAGAAAATGTACAAAGGCAATAAATAGTATACCTTACCATATGTCTTGGTCAATATTCTCAATGCTATAATCCAAGAAGACTGACCACAAAATTTAGAGGAAGCAAGATTTATTTGCTTACAGTTTTTTGGAGGTTCTGGGTTCAGTCCTTGTGAGGTCTTAGTGAGAAGCTCAGGACATGGGTTCAGAAAGCAGAGAGAGAGAGAGAGAGCATGCAAAATTCTGCTCTCCCATCTTGGAGGCCAGAAGCAGAAAGAGAAAGAGAGTAAGACTCTGCTATCACATTGAAGAGCCCAGAAACAAGAGAGTGAGTAGAGGGAGGAAGAGTGATATATAACTCCCAGGCCACAGGAATCCTTCCTTAGTAACCAGGCCCTGCTTTCAACATTGCTATATGATTTCTATGAGGGCTAGGGGGAAGTTCTAAATCTAAACAATTACACCACATAAGCTGGAATTTGTCTCCCTCAAGTTCTTAGGTGTAAGTACTATTCCCCCTAAACCTCAGAATTTGTCTATATTTGGAATTAAGGCCTTTACAGAGGCAATTAAAGTCAAAATAGGGTCATTCAGGAAAGCTCTAATCAATAAAACTGGTTATCAATATAAGAAGAAATTTGCACATAGCCATGGACAAAAGGAAGACAATGTGAAGACAAAGAGGGAAGATGGCCAGGAGCAAGTCACAGAGAAGCCTGGACTAGATCATGTAACCCCTGACATCACTAACTTCCAGGCTCCAGAACTATAAGAAAATAAAATTCAGATGGTCTGGGATGCTTTGTTATGGAAGCCCTAATAAAAAATAAATAAACTAATACAGAAAAATAAACCTCATTCTCAAAACACCTTCAAAGTCACAGTAAATATTAAAAGTATTCAATGAATATATGTTGATTCATTAGGATATGATTTGTTTAGATGAGTTATAGTGGTTAAATAGTTGCTATTTCTCACAGAAAGCTATGCCACAATGTAATTTTCATATCTCAAACTTAAAGCTAGTTTTTACAGAGTGAGAACTGGATAACAGGAGAACATCTGAAGGAAGAGAACAGACCCTACAAAAATAGAAAAACGAACACTAGATATAGAGCTGAAGGGACTGTAGTCACAGATTCCCAACATTTTAACTTGGGATAGGTCCATCATTTTTTTTTCTCCTGGCATTTAAAACATTTGTGCTGAAAATCCAAATGTATGCTATAATATATTGACTTTTTTTCACAGTTTAAACACACTGGCATTTCTTTAGCACTTTTTACATAGTTTAAGATCTATTTCATTTGTCATTTAAAATCTGTCTTCTATGGAACCAAAAGGTTCTTCTAGTAACACTTTGGTGTGGTTGCTTACTCCCAAGAGATATGGTAAGGAAAAATGAGACAGAAGACTATGGAATTTAGAATAAGTCTCTGAAGGCGTGGGCTTGCCACAAAGACTAACTAAAGCTGAAGGAGAATGTTGCCTACAAAATATGATGATTAGATATGGTTCCTTGCTCTAATATGATAACCTAAAGCAAACCGTACAAACTACGTATCTTTTTTTATGTTATGTTTTTATGAGAATTAGCTATTATCCAAGGAAACAATTTTAAAAATGAAAGAAATAGAAGCTCTATGAAAGATGAAAACTTGAAGATAATCACCCCTAATCACAATCATAGATAAATGATGAAATCCACAAAGGAACAGAAATGAAGAGGTAAAATGCACAATCAACATGGAAACAGGAAGCGGTGCCATTAAAGTATGGCAAATTGAAGGAATTGCTGTTGGACATAGTATGAGGAGACAAAAAGGACTGATAAGAAATCTTAACACTGTTGTTTTGAGCAGAGAGTAAAAACAAGAAAAACAAAACAAACAAACAAACAAAAACAGTGTGATCCTGCAAGAAGTGATCCAGAAAAGTAACCCAGAAAGACATTGACATCTAGAGGTTCAAGAAAAAGTGAAGAGAGGAGGATCAAGGAAGAAATGATGAGCTTCTCTGACTGAGGTGAGGAGAGAACGAAACCAGCTGCTCTCACATGCAGTTGCAAGTGCAAGAGCCCATGCACTGCAGTGTCTTCAATACATCAGGGTTCAGCTAGATAGAGTGGACAAGGATGCATGAAGGAAAAGGGCAGAGTTGCAGTTAATTCCAGGAACATGAGACCTGTGCAAACAGAAACCAAGCATGTGCATTTAGTAGAAGAATGACATGAAAACGAGAGAAGAAAATATATCAAGAATGAATGCCTCTTTGAGTTGACCTGGGGACTCAGGCTTCTTCCCATACCCCCTGCCGCATCCCATTTCCCTGTAGATAAACTGCCATATGAACAAACAGGTGATATAAAATATTGTCTGTACATCCTTCTGTTAAATCACAGGGAGGAGTATTTCAAAAATAGTTGAAAAAATGGGGGCAAAATGAAAAATCACTCCACAGTATCTGGGAAAGCCATGCTGGTCATAGAAGGGTCTTCATTCAAAGAAGATTTGGAAAAAAATGATACCACTGAGTAGTTTTAAAATGTTCTGCAACAAATAAGGAATTTATCATATAAGACAAAAGTTGGAAGGGGAGTGTGTGTGTGTGTGTATATACATATGTATACATACAGAAAGATAATTAAACTCAGGGGTATTCTACCTCTGAACTATACCACCAGCCCTTTTTAGTTTTTATTTTGCAACAGTGTCTCACTAAGTTTCTGAAGATTTCTCTAAATTGCTGAGCCTGACCTAGAACCTGGAATTTTCCTATCTCAGCCTCCCATGTACTGGTATTACAGTTATACTGCACAAGGTCCTGCTGAAGTGGGTATTTTTTAACACAAAGTATGATTATAAAATAGAAATGAAGTTTATAGACTATATATGTTGCAATCTTAACATTGAAAAGTACTGACTTTAAGAAATAAGATTTAGAGAAACAGATGATAAGATGATGCAATATAGTTTGAAATTGTGTAAGATAGAGAATATAAAGAAATTAATCACTATATAAGCTTTAAAATATGACAGAAGCAATAAAATAACTGACAAAAATTAATGAAATGAAACTATGATCAGGAACATTGTGAACACAGAGAAGATATTTAAAACATAAACAACTGATCTTATTAGAGAAATTCCCAGAATAGATGAAACAAATGACAAAAAATATAATGAAGCCAACAAACCTGAGTTAAAAAATGGCCTATAGATGAAAATGAAGAGAATAATGTAACTAAAGAGAGAGAGGGAAAAAAAATCATTTAACTTAGTGATTTTTGTTGTTGTTTCTGAGGATTAAACCCAGGGGCATTCTACTTCTGAGCTACACTCCTGCCCTATTTTATTTTTATTTTGAAACAGGGTCTCACGAAGTTACTGAGACTAGCCACAGCAACTTTGATCCTCCTGTCTCAACCTCCTAAGTAATACCAAGAGTACAGGCAGGAGCCACCACACCTGGCTTCACCTAGTTATTTTGATGAAAACAGGATAAAGTATCCTCTACATGGGGATGGGGATGTAGCTGAGTTCTAACACCTGATGAGTTCTAGCACCTGCTTAGTATGCATGGCACCTGGGTTCAATCTCTTCCACGTTAAAAAAAAATAAAAGAATCGACTACAAACCTACAAATAAGCGTCTAAGCTATCATTTTCATTACTTAAATTTGTCCGTCTGTAATTACTTAAATTTGTCCGTCTGTAGACAAATCAGTATTTTATCTTCTGGTTGTTCTTAAGTTGAATGGTCCATTACACACAGAGGATACCTTGCTGAGGAAGATACCTGATATGGAAACAGAGCCAAGTACAGAAGGGGGCACCTAATTTGGGGACTGCTACAACACAGAGAGAATAAAATAACAAGAAACTCCATCATGATGCACCATTTAATTTCTCTGAACTTCTTTATCCCATTGATTAATATTACTATTAATATTTTCACTGAGAATGCTAAGTATTAAATCTCAATAGCATGACAAGCATTCCAGTGGAGGCTGGAGAAGCCTACATGCTGGGAAACAGCTGATGATGAATTAATCAGAGAACACAGAGAACCACACCAAACCCCAAACCCCTTCAATTACAGGAGCAGCCCCTGGACTCAGCCCAAGGCTCAACTTGGCAAAAGCAATACAGTGGCAAAGCAACTTTAGAAACTGGCCGCCTTCCATCCTCCTTGAGGAGGCTCCTCGCCTGACATTTGCTCCTGATCTTTGAACTACAAAGCAAAATCGGCCTCCTAACACAAGCAAAACTATTTTACCACCATTGGAGAAGTGTATTTATGTGCCCCCACTGTGACTTTTCATACTTAGAATAAGGGAAAGGGAGTTTTCCTAAGAAAATGAAATGATAATGTGGGTAATTGTTATAAAACAATACAATTAGTCGTTTTTAAAAATTTTGAATCTTGGTCACTGACTAAGGGACAATGGAAGTGGAAAGTAGAATTGTTCTTATTCCTTATAACGATGGTAGATAAATTTAAATAAACTGATATAAAAAAAAGACATCTAAAAACCTTCAACTCAGCTGGGCGTGGTGGTGCACGCTTGTAATCCCAGCATTTGGGAGGCTGAGACCAGAGGATCCAGGTTCACGGCCAGCCTCAGCTATCTAGTGAGGCACTCCACAACTTAATGAGACCCTGTTTCAAAATAAATAATAAAAAATAGGGCTGGAGGTATAGCTCGAAGGTAGAATGCCCCTGAGTTCAATCCCCAGTACCGCAAAAAAACAACAAAAAAAAAACTTCAACTCAAGATGAAGAAAACTCTCAGGGCATTTATGTGACTCACCTGAATATACCACTGGAGGAGAGTCAGTTAACTGACAGCAACCTCAGAAGAAGCAGAATACAAGTATTTTCACTACTGATGATCCCAGAGGTGTCAAGATCCTGGAATATTGCACCTTTGATTTCGTTCAGCTCCTCCAATATTACTACATAAATCTTCCTTTAGCTACACCAGTCCACATCAGTTTCTGTGGAATCCAATCTACCCAATCTCAAATACTCTGAATAAAAAATGTTGGTACCAGGTGTCTAAGTGTAGGTGCTCGGGCTAGGTGCTAGTCAATATGTTATCTCCAGTATTCACTTGTGACAATAGAGACAAAGTAGAACATTTTGCAGAGATATATAGATGTTCAGAACATGCGACATATTTTTCTCTAGGTTTTTTTTTTATGATATAGTTAACCAATCTATGAAATTCTTTCTGAACAAGTATAATTTGCTTCCACTGAAAAATAGCATTTCCACACTTGCTGCACCTCTGTGGATATCAATTAACCCCCTTTCCTAACCAGGCCAGCATTTATACAAGGAGCTTAAGGAGCAAAGCAGCTAAAGGGAAAGTTATGGACTTATCCATGTGTTTAGTCATATGGAATCCTCCTTAGGAGGCTTGGCTTGGCTCTTCCTCTTGCTGAGATCTATTCCAAATCCATGATATGACACAGTACATTAGAGGACCAGCCAGAACTCTAGAAGTAAGTTGATTACATGTGACCCCTTCTCTCAAGAAGGGGGCAAAGAGTTCTCTGTACCAAATAGATACCTAATCTAGATTTGAAGTTACTTTCCCTGCTGCTGTCAATACCATTCATCCATGAAATTACTCAATGCTTTATACTCTGCATCCAACCAAGGAACCAATTCAAAATAAAAGAAATGAACAGGGGGCTGTTGCTGTGCGATTCACTGGTTATATTTTCTATCCATCAGATGTAAGCAGCTGTTCCCTAAACAATAGAAAAGCTTGCTGAACTCTGGGGGATATGGTGTTTCAATGGCAGGATGCTGCTTTTCCCATAGAGATAAACTCAGTGTCATGGACAAGGGAACACTGACTCAGGAAATCTGTCAGTATCATAACTAATAGCCCACCTTGAAAATTTTAACTTCTTTGGGTTGTCAGACTTGAGGCCTTATTAGGCAAAGTAATGAGCCCCTAATTATTGTCTCACTGAACTAAAAACTAAAAGCATGACAGTGCTTGATAAAACTCCTAATGTAAATAGGAAAATTATGAAAGCACTTGTTGAAATTATTGAATCTGACCATCCAGAGCAAACATGATGAGCATTGCATCATACTATCTAGAAAGAGGATGGATCCTCTTGGCTGCCTTCCATTCTATCATCTCAATGTTTAAGACTTTATTTTCTTAAGACTGAGAATGTTCCTTGAGCCCTTGTGCAAGTGAAGTTGCAAAGTTGATTCATATGGAATACATAGCATAGTGGGCATTATGGTTTGGATTTGAAATGTTCCCCAAATTTCTTGTGTTAGACAATGTTGCCAAGTTCTGAACTAGGGCATGGCTAGAAGACGTGGGTCACTGGGGATGTGGCCTTAGGGACTGATCTTTTCGTCCCTCTCCCTCTCTGTCCTCTCTTTTTGCTCCTGCTACCATGAGCCAAGTATGGCTTTTCCTCCTCCAAGTTTCCATAAAGTCCTGCCGCCAAGTTTTCTACTGCCACGGGCTGGTTGACCATGGACTGACCTTGGAAACCTCTGAAACTTCTGAAATCGTGAACCCTAAATAAACCTTTCTTCCTCTATGTAGCAGTTGCCAGGTATTTTGGTGACAACAATGAAAAAGTTGGGCAAACCAGCAGGGGGAGTGAGTAATGACTATATTGCATTTACAAATTTAAAAATACTGGTCTTACCTTGTAATTTCATAGTTGGAATAACAAAGAAATTATGCCTTTGAGTACGGATGTTTCTTCTACCCTTCTATCATATATAGGATATATTTGTAAGGGGGAAATTACTGCTATTTTCCTCATAGATATGGAGAACTGAGATATTATAAAGACAAACATAAATAAAGATTAAGTATGGCGAAAATTGGAGTTAGAAAATGGGGTATATATGAGAATCTCTTGGGCTGTAAGTGACATCAAACTAAACTCAAACTGATTTTTAATTAGGTCACATGAGTAAAGTACAGGAGTAGAGCCAACTTTGCTTCATGTTCCTCTGGTTATCTTCTCATCTCTCCTCTCTCTGTCACCTCTCTTTTCTACATCAGATGGAAGCCAGTGACCTTGAGCAGAGTGGACCTCACATCTGGACACAAAATCACCACAGGAAAAGACTCCATTACTTTCTTATGGTATCTCTCAAAAGCCAGGATATTTTTCTAAGCCATGTCTAGAATTTTTTTCACAAAACTGATTGGCCAGAATGAAATTATAAGTTCAGTCCTAAAAATTCTAAAGCATGTTAGAAGTTAATACACATAAACCAGTGAAGCTGGGCATATAGTCATCACTAAAGTCTCTATGTTAGTGTCAGAAGAGATAAATACATGAACTAAAATTAGGGTATGTTTATAAAAGGGAAGGAAGGCATGTAATTGATCAACAGTATGCACTAAAACAGAGGCCATCTAAAATAAAATTTGAATACAAACATGTCTCCTATCAAAAAGAAAGTGAGTACATTATGACACTATATAGTGATAGCTGGATCATACTAGAATCATATTACTTAAGGCACCTTCATTGTGGATAATAATAGTTTTATTTGGGTTCATGCAGAGATGGACATCTCATGGCTGGAACTGTGCTATATGATCCTATGCCTTTACTCAATAGCTGAATCACTTACTTATAGAGTCTTAACTCAATGAGACCCATTTGAGTTATTTTTCTGTAGAATACGAAGTCTGAATGGAGTAAACTGAAGACTTGAGATGCCTGGAATTGCCATTCTCTTTGCAGTAACTTACATAGAAAGATCTATAAAAACCCAGCTACTAAGCCTCTGAAATCTACCTCTATTCATGTCTCTCCCATAGTTTGGTTCTATAGAAATTCCATTAATGCTGTAATCAACTTTAATACTTACCTGGTAAAGCCTATTATTTTTTTGCTAAAGTTATTTGATTTCTGTTACTTGTAATCTGATTTATCATCAAAAATAAAAGTATGCTGTCAGAGTGGAAATTATGAAGAGAGTGAATTCTAGAGAGTGTAAATTGGTTTAAAAAAGGATACTCAGTTTCTTGGAAATTAAAGTGTAATTAGAAACCACACTTCACTAACTCTGACCAATGATTTTTAGAGATAAATACAAAAGTACATTGAGTATTGGACGATGTAGCCACAGCATTAGTTTAGAACTTTTTAAATAAAGTTACCATCGCTGTTTTTGTACACAGCCTGAGCTATTTCTGACCCTACTAAAAGTGCTGTGACCCACTTCCTGACATTTTCTGGCATTTAGTAGCCTTTTCTTTATTTACTAGACACATTTTATTTTGAGACCTCCACCCTTCCAACATCATAAACTTTTCCCATTTTAACCTTGAGACATCTGAAGAAGAAAACAATGTTCCTGGTTGTAAACTACTTTGGTGTCCCTCCTTTACAATGTAAGTATAGTCTTGTAACTTTATATAACAATAACTGTCAATTTTCTTAGGTATAGTGATAAGGGAAGTAGAAAATACATAGTTCAACGAAAAAGGGAAATAAAAAACACACTGTGAGGTTATATAAAATATGCATTTTTAAATTGTTTAGTAAAATAATTAGACTAATGGATTCTAACTTGTGAGTTCCATCCTGAATTAATTTGGATTCTGACAACGTGTTGACCTTTCATCAATTTGTTTTATGTCCCTGAAATAGCAGTCTCTGATCTTTGTCAGGTCTCATTCATTTCTGTCTACCTTGGCCTCAAATTATGTCAAACTTCAAGAAAATGTAGCAAGAATGTTTATGTCCCTAGCTTTCTAGATCACAGAACCCAAAGAAAAGCTGATGCTCTTAACCTAGGAACTTCATTCTCAAGGACACAGAGTTAAAAGTGTAGGTTAAAGTGTCTCAAAAATACCAACATAATGTGCATTTCACAGGTCAACAGTATAAGTGATTCTTTGGCAAATAAGAAAATACAGTAAATATATCAAGGAGGCACTAAGTGTCGTGAAGCAAACAGCTGAACCTGAAGGACTTAAGTGAGTTCAAGTACTCTCTAGCTTCACTAGTAGGTATGAGTCAGAGTAGCTGATGCCCCCTGGTACAAACCTCTTATCCAGATTGCATAAGGTCAGTATCTCATCCAATCCTCAGCACATAATAGCTTGTCTTGGATTGGCATTGCCCTTGTGTTTTGAACACCAAAACTTCCTGGCTGTCCATCCCTGGCACACACTTGTGAACATCTGACTGTGTGAGGTTTTAGTTATGCACTACCATAACTTGAACAGTCTCTCTCAGGATCCTCTAGTTACTGGTATTTCCTCATGTCAGTAATTAAGAGCTGGATTGTGACTAAACTAGAAGAGAATTCTATGCCAATGTGTTCACTGGGAAAGGTAAATTTCTGACCCTGCACAGCTCTTTTTTTTTGGGGGGGGTACCAATTTTTTTTTTTTTTTAGCATGGATTTTTATACATTTCTTGGGTACAACAGGGTTAATTACACATTTTTGTTGGGTACAAGCTAGTACAGGTAAAGACATCCATGCACATGTTTCTCATTAACCCTTCCCCAATTCCCTCCCACCCTCCCCCTATCTCCTGGTCAGTTTAGTGATTGACTTTGATGTGATCTTGTAAGTACATCATGCTCATTAGGGTGTCCCCCCTCCTCCCATTACCTTCCATTAAGTCAAATTTTTTGTTCACCTAAGAATTCTCCTTCACCTGGAGTCCCTCTTATGTCCCATTTT
>PVLC010036672.1:0-15672 GCA_004027655.1 Graphiurus murinus | reverse complement strand
GTACTGGGGATTGAACTCAGAGGCATTCTACCTCCGAGCTATACCCCCAGCCCTAGTTTTTATTCTTTATTTTGAAACCGAGTCTCACTAAGTTGCGGAGTGCCTCACTAGGTAGCTGAGGCTGGCCGCGAACCCGGATCCTCCGGTCTCAGCCTCCCGAATGCTGGGATTACAAGCGTGCGCCACCACGCCCGGCTCTTGTTTGTGTTTTTAATGATTGCCATTCTAATTCAGGTTAGGTGAAATCTCAGGGTAGTTTTGTTTTGCATCTTTCTGATTGCTAATGATGTTGAACATTTTTCCATGCATTTATTGGCCATTCATATTTCTTCTTTTGTGAAGTGTCTATTTAGTTCACTTGCCCATTTTTTGATTGGATTGTTTTCTTAGCGCTGAGTTTCTTGGTTTCTCTGTATATTCTGGATATTAGTCCTCTGTCAGAGGAGTAGTTGGCAAAAATCTTCTCCCATTCTGTGGGTTCTCTATTCAGGTTCTTGATAGTTTCCTTTGCTTCACAGAAGCTCTTGAGTTTAAGGTAATCCCACATATTAATCCTCGTTTGAATTTCTTGTGCCTTTGGGGTTTTGCTGAGGAAGTTTTTCCCAGTGTCTATGTGTTGGAGTGTTGGTCAAGTACTGCAAAGTCTCTTGTCTAATTTCCAGGTCTTTAATCTATTTTGAGTTGACTCTTGTGCAGAGTTAGAAAGTGGGATTTATTTCTACTTTTCTACGTATGGATAACCAGTTTTGTCAACACCATTTATTGAAAGGGCTTTGCTTTTTTCTAGTGTATATTTTTGACCCCTTTGTCAAAAATCAATTCGCTGTAAGTGTATGAATTGTTTCTGAATCTTCTATTCTGCTCCATTGTTCTATGTGTCTGCTTTTGTGACAGTACCATGCTTTTTTATTACTATGGCTCTATAGTATAGTTTGAAGTAAAATATTGTGATGCCTAAGTTGAGTAAAAATTATACTTATTCTGGATGAATTTGGATGAAGATATCCTTAAAATTTGGTTATCTATTTATCTCTTATAATGATTTCTGAGAGTTTATGTTCTATAGATGAATTATTTTGAAAATTAGTTTGTCTTATAAAATTTTCTCAGGACAGCTATACTCATCTTCAATGTAATTAGACTTGTTTTTATTTCCATATTATTAGAGAAGTTGAGGTAGTGATACATTTGAAATTTTAAGCCCTCACATTTGGCTGCATAGGAGGTCTAGTCTTTAATAACAAATATCTTATACACTATTTATTTTTGTTATTATTCCTATAAACAAATCAGAGCCTGCGAATAAAAATAACCACACATTTAATTATACTTTTATCTTTCTATGAGATAAAATATTTTATATTCCTTTTCAAATTCTTTATATCACCATAAGTGAATATTTAGCAAAAGGCTAAAGATATGAATAAATATAAAATATGTTCTTGATTCAGTTATTAGAACGATGTAACATCCTAAGTCTATAGAGTGGGTAAGTTAAATTTCCATCTTATTCTTTCTTAATTTTAATTATTCTGTGACTCATCTATTTATTAAACACCATCTGACCTATAATACATGGAAGTCATTGCATTTTTGTATTTTTTAATTTAATAAAATAAATCTGAAGACTTTTCCCAAAGCTAACAATATTTCTTTTTTCATACTCTGCATTCATCTCTCACACATATACTCATCCAGTCCTGTACTCATCCAGACTTTTGTGCACTTCTTCAGTTTTATCATGATGCAGCTTTCATCAGTCCAAACTTTTCTTCATATATTCTAGATTCCCTGAGCTCTTTCAAATGCATACCCTCTGTACTCAAGTCACCAAGACTACTGGGCTCTAACTGGATTTTGCCCCTCTGTTCTGGGGCCTAAAATCTCATTCATTCCTGGTAGTAAGTTTGGGCAATCAGAGAATTAAATTTATTTGTTTCTGTTTAACAGGAATCCCTACCAATTGACAAATGTCTGAAAACTTATGTTTCATGTACTTTGTCATTTTTCCAGTTGTTTTCATCCCCATTAATTCATCAGGGTAAGAAGTAAAAAGCTATGATCACAACACTCCTGTAGTCACCTGTCCATAATGTATGTTATCAGATTGATGTTACTATGCCTCTATGTTCATGATAGATAAGTTTTAGTTGACATTTCATATTTTCATATTGTTGCTTTCTTAGTGTGTGATGTCACAGTAAAGTATATGGACAAGTGTTTCATATATATATATATATATATATATATATATATACACACACACACATATTGTGTGTGTGTGTGTGTGTGTGTGTAAAACAGGTACCTGTTTTTTATATTGCTTAATAGAATTCTCCAGTGAAACCAGAAAAGGTACAGCTGTTTTTTGGAATAAGCAAGCTCAGTTTGTTCTCAAACTAGTCATCTGTTTTGAGTTCTTGGTCTAATGGAAGTGGTATATAGGTGTGGTTTGCCTTCCTGGCTTCCTGGCTTCCTGGCTTCCTGGCTTCCTGGCTCACCAAGTAGATAGTACTGGTGGCTCAGAGGCAGCACCCCTCTAATGCTCATGGAGGACAATTGTTGCCATGGCTACATTGTTACTTGCCAGGCAAACAACCTTGAAATTGCCTGCATAGGCCCTGGGATGCCAGAAAGGGGATATCATTACAGGGGTGAAGATGGGGTGCTCTTGTGGATGGAGGAAAGCCCCTAACTTAACCTGGGTAAGAACTGGAGGACCTTGGAATCCTGCGGTTTTTAAACTTGCAGCAGTACCTATCATCTCACAAAGTAGCCCAAGTATTCTTTCTTTGGGTCAAATAGAGAAAATTAGGCACAGATATGTGTAATCTACACGTAATGGATGTTTCAGCAAAGATTTTCGACAATAGTTCAGGACTGTCCAAAGCAGGCCTGATGGAGAGATTGAACCCTATCATGTCATCAACTCTATCATGCATCACCATAAATTCTATACCTTCAGCAAGAGCTGTACTTTGTGGTGGGAAGAAGCCCAGTACAAATATAAAGCTCTGTATTTGTACTACCCCATCAATCGTGAACTGGTTACCAGGTAGGATGACATGGAGAAACTGTGGAATTACCTTTTCAAGTGGAGATAGAAGTGAACAGCCAGTACTGTTGACAGAGTCCTCCTTGAGCCCAAGGGAAATTAAAGTGAAGACTGCTGAAATCATGTTTGAGAAATTCAGCACCCCTGTGCTCTACCTGTCCAACCACCCCTGTGCTCTACCTTCTGCTTGTATCACAGGTCTGATGGTGGACAGTGGCGATGGGAACACTTGCACCACCCCCATCTTCAAGGGTTACTCCTTCCCTCATGCAGTGATCAAGCTCTATAGTGGCGGGCAGGAACATCACAGAGCACCTCACACAGATCTTCCTCGCTAGAGGCTGTACCTTCCCTTGCATACTCAACAAGGTTGTGGTGGATGACATTAAAGAGAAGCTGTGTTATGTCACCTAGAAGCCAGAGAAAGAGCCAAGCAAGAGGCAGGGGAAGGTCTAATTAAGGTATTTTAAAATTTTGAATAACTGTCACATATCATAATCATATGAAAAGCACAAATAGATTTCTTTAGATTATGGACATTAATTTCTGTAGATGTGAATATTAGCAATAGAGAATGTAAAATGAAAGCTAGTAAACAGACTGACTTATAAAATATGCATATATTTATTTAATGTGTATTGTAAATATAACTGTTATATCAAACCCATTATTTCAGGATGAGGTTTTTTGTTTGTTTGTTTTTTGTTTTTGTTTTTGTTTTTGTTTTTTTTTTTTTTGGTACCATGGATTGAACCCCAAGGCATTCAACCTTTGAGATACACTCTCGGTCCTTTTAATTTTATTAATATTTTTTGAAAGAGCATCTTGCTAGATGCTGAAGGGCTCACTAAGTTGCTGAAGCTGGACTCAAACTGGTGATCCTCCTGTTTCAGTCTCTCAAGTACCAGAATTACAGGAGTATGCTACCCACCTCAGGCTCTTTTAATTGAAAAAAGTTGTTTATACTTATGATTCACAACATCAGGTTTTTCATATATGTACATATTGTAGAATGACTAATTGACATATGTTCCCACACATTTTTTGTAGTGAGAACACTTAAATCTTCTCTTAGCAATTTTCAAATATGCAACACATTGTTAATTAACTATAGTCACCGTATTGTACAATGAATCTCTTGAGAAGCAACTTTAAAAAAAAAGTGAGTCAATTTGATTTTAAAAACATTAAATAAGTTTTAGAACAGGTGGTTTATGTGCATAGCAAAAGTAGTGAAGGTAAACACTCATGTGGATAAATGTTTTTGTTTCCTTCCAAGGATTCTGAAGAAACAGCCTAGGGGTGCTGGAAGCAATTTGAATAGCTTTTAAAAATATTTGTAAACAACTTAAAAATTTTAACTAAAGAAAGTGAAACTGAAAACAATTCATATACCCAAAACATTATATATGCTATATTTTAACACATTAAAAATGAACAGAGCATTAAGTTGAGGTACTTGATAGATCACTTGCTATTCAGTTTAATCAAAGAACATACTATAATTGTGCAGCATGCTTTTAAATGAGGAAATAAAAGCTGTTACCATTTGCAACTACTTATCTGTATAAGTCAGAGTAATCTTACTACCACTCAACCAAAACAAATTACAATAACAAATGGATACATCAGCCTCAATACTACTGATTTTAGATGTTTGCAGTTATCAAAAGTTCTACTTATTAACATTTTTATAAATAAATATATATTTGAGTTATCAAATAAATATGTTAATAAATTTCTTTTTATATGCTTATATATTAAGGGATATACAGAGAACTCAAGAAACTCACAGCTAAGAAAACAAATAACCCAATCAAAAAATGGGCAAAGGATCTAAATAGACACCTCACAAAAGAACAAATACAAATGGCCAATAAATGTATGAGGAAATGTTCTGCATCATTAGCAATCAGAGAAATGCAAATCAAAACTACCCTGAGATTTCACCTAACCCCAATCAGAATGGCAATCATCAAAAACACGAACAACAACAGCTGCTGGCGAGGATGTGGAGAAGTGGGAACTCTAATACATTGTTGGTGGGACTGCAAACTAGTGCAACCACTGTGGAAAACAGTATGGAGGATCCTCAGATGAATGGGAATGAACCTATCATATGATCCAGCAATACCACTTCTGAGTATCTCCCCAAAAGAATAGAAACCAAACTATCAGACCGATGCATTTGTATCTGTGTTTATAGCTGCACAATTCACAATTGCCAAACTATGGAAACAGCCAAGATGTCCATCGACAGGTGAATGGATTACAAAACTATGGGATATGTACACAATGGAATTTTACTCAGCCATAAAGAAAAAAAAAATCATGTCATTTGCAGGGAAATAGATGGAACTGGAAAAACATTATGCTAGATGAGATTAGTCAGTCACAAAGAGTAAAAAAAAATATGTTCTCCCTAATATGCAGATGCTAGGGAGAAGATAGGGCATAAGAGGAACTCCAGATGAAAAAGGAGAAACCCTAGATAAGCAAAGAAGTTGACTTAACTGAAGGTGAAGGACGGGGGGGGCACCCTAATGTACATGAGGTACTTTCACAAATATATCAAAGTCAATCACTAAACTGAACTTGAAAAGGATGGAGGGCGAGGGAGTAGGGTGGGCACTGGGGAAGGGGTTAAATGAGAAATGTGTGCATATATGCATTTATCAGCTTGTACCTAACAAAGATGTATGATTATAATGCACCAGTTAATAAAAAATAAAAAAAAGAAATCTGTGCCCCCCCCTAAAAGAAGTGAGCTTCATTAGTAAACAAGTTAGAAAACCATTAGTGGCAATGAAGCAGCTGGTTGAATTACTAAGTTTTTCAATACCATGATGAATTACAATTTTATGTAAAATGTAAAAGAAGGATATCCTGTTTAATAGTAAGTTAAAATTTATTAGCCCCTCCTATGTCAGTTCAGGATAGATGTGGTTGTGTTGCAGTAACAAAAACTAAAACATTTCAATTGTTAAACGCAAAGGTTTATTTCTCATTCATGTCCCATGTCTTTCACTCCAGAACCCAAGAGAACAGACCAACTTCTATCTGGAACATTGTAGTTATACAGCAGAGAAAAAGGAGAACTTATAACACTGCACAATGACTCCTCAAACATCTTCAAGTGTCTGCTGAAATGCATGCCATTTTTGCTCATATCTTATTAGCCAAAGGAAGTTGTAGGGCCATGCCCACATTTGAAAGGCAGAGCTATGTAACCATTCCGCAGATATGACACTGCAAGGAGGGGCACAGGTAAACAGTTGTACAATCTGTCATACTTCTTTATGCCTGATTACAACTTGATAGGGTGGTTAGTGTTTTAGAGGTGAAGAAATGGAGGCTCAGAGAATTTAAATAACTTGCTGAAGGTCACACACCTGGGTGATAGCCAAACTGGAACTTGGAACCCAACCAGCCTTACTCCAGAGCCTGTGTTCCCAATTTGCTATAGGGTTTAGGTTGGGCTTCCCATCAAACTAGTATAATTATTCAGCCCTAGCCCTACAGTGTGTATTTTAAATAGGTTATGAAATTAGACCAAAGAATATGGCTCCTATGGAGCGATCAGTATAATCTCATAGTCTAGTAAATGTATTCATGTATGAATTCAAGTCATCTGCAAACCTAAAAATCAAAAATATTGAAAACAGTGGTAGTTCATTACAGCTCAATTTTTTATTAGCAAATCTCTGAAAATTTATAAAAAGGCCAGTCCTAGAATTAAGCATAACATGTTACCTAATTTTATCCTTCCATATGATATAAATAAGTCACCAAACACATAGATTCACCTTATCCAGATTTCAGGGTTTTTCCTAACTTATACTTAATACAAAAGGGGCCCTGAAGCAAGGAAGTTCATTGGGCAGACTGTGGCAAAGAAAGAAGTGCCCATGAGCCTTAGGGTTGGGGGAATCCCTCATCTTAAGAAGAGTACTTCTAGAATTCCAGCATCTGAGAGGCACCAAGACTTGAGTGTTGTATTGATGTGATGTCATTGAGGAATGAAGTCAATTGGGAAAAAAATCACCAACTGGGCTGGAATTTCAACAGTGCACAAGGTATCTGGAGTTGTGAAACTGAAGACCCCTAACAAACTGGTGCAATAAATCCCTGGCCACAGTCTGACAATTCACAGGTTGAAGTCTAGAGGCAAATTCTTATGGATAAATTTCATGGTCATAGTAGCAATCTCTGAAGCTCTCCTGTCTTGTTTCTTAATAGTCACGTTTTGCCAAACATAAGACTTAAAGCAGGTACGTAGAAAAATGTCTTTATAAAATTTGCAAAACATCTAAGTCAAGCATGTGCTTTAACTACTTAACTCAGATTAACCCAATTTTACAAATGAAGAAATTAAAATTCATAGAGCTGTGATAACTTATTCATGCTCTAAGGTGGCAGAGACTGTGCTTGAGTCCCTGTTATTTCTGGCACCTTACACAATGCAGGCACACATAGTTGATGTTCAGGAAATAGTTGAATGTATGTATGAATTAATGAATGAGAAAGTGATTCATTTCAAACTAGGCAGAAATCACTGGACCTCATCCATATTATGTCCCCACTCATCCCTTGCCATTCAGACTGGGCCACCATCACTGTTTGAACTTTACCAAAGATTGGGGTGAGGTGGCACTGGAAGGAAAATGGTTGATTAGCCAGTCAAATTCATATTCTTCATTCTCACATTCGCCTTTAAGAGCAAACAGTGTAATACAGTCCTGAAGAAGGCAGCTCTTTTGGAAAATATTTTCCCACCATGTGCCTCATATGTTTTCAAACACAGTCTCTGCAGACGCCATTTTTCTAATCCAATTTGCACTACCCATCTAAATAAGGCCATCTAAAAAGGGCACCACTTTGTACTGAAGATTTGGGTCTTGATTTCCAGCCATCAGTGGAATTAACCACATTTTGGCCTTGAAAAGGTTGCATTCTTGATTCTCTCTGCCATCTCACTTATAAAGACAGAGGAGGGAAGGAGGGTGCCAGGCAGAAGGCATCAACTTGGCAGCTGTGGCATAACCATTTGGGAAATTCCATTCTCTGAAAAATCCACATGTCCTTCCTGTAGGTCCTATGGCTGGGGCCCATAGCTAGGGACAGAGACCACATAGTAGCTATTCCTTCCCATCCCCAGACATCCAAGGGACACGGACTTTGTTCTCTAGAATCTCCTTCCCTACAGACTTTGAAGATAAGAAGGACTTTTCTTTAGACTAAATGGGAACACACATACACACATGCTCTTCCTTTGTCCTTCCAAGAAGGCGAGTTTTGAGGGGTTGGGCTTAGAACTTCTGCCATTGCCAAAGCCATCCACTGTGACAGTGGTTTGTGAATATCTTTTAGCTATAACACACTTTCTAAAAATGAAACTAGGTATAGGAAAGAAAAGTGTAGCCATTCTGGATAAAGTATGGGAGGGAAACTTGACCTCTGACTTCATCAGCCTTGGAAGACTCTCTGTGAGTCCTTCCCAAGAGCCCAAGTCTGTAAAGAACACAATTCAAAGGGTACTTCCCTTGACCATAAGATCTAAGATGGAAGAATGTGAACCATGTCTGGCTTGCTATCCTCTTCTATCCTAGCCATGATTTCAAAGCCTGACACATAAGAGGAGCATCATGGTAACGTATCCAATGAATGGAGGTGGGGGGGTACTATCAATCAGTGGAAGATACTGTTCCTTTCATGATTTCTCCTATTGTGAAATCTCCTCCTGTGTGTCTGTGTCTGTGTATGCACACTGAAAAGACAAGGAACTCAAAGCAGAGGTCTGGAGTGCATGAGAGCTGGTTCAAAGGCTAAGTCTTTGATGGGTAGCTTGCAACTGCCACAGTGTGAAGGGGAACTGAATAGTGAACAGCACAGCAGGCTGCTAGGTCCTGTGGATTTGCAGGCAAAGCTGATTCATTTGTTCATTGATTTGTTACCCAGCTATTGAGTTGCTGCCAAGTGTTAGGATATCTCCTAAGAGACCAAGATGACTGAAGCATAGTCCTGGCTCTCAAGGGGCTTGCGGTCTAGTATAGGAGATAGATATAAAAGCAAAGCAGTGCCCGTGAACTGTGTAATGGCTATAATCATTTTAAAACTACATAGTTGACATATATTTCATTTCCTAGAAGTCTCAATGCTATTAGTTTCACTGAATCTGTTGGTTTTGGCTCTTCCTGCAAGGGTGGATACCAACAAGTTATTGTTTAGCTTTGACTGTCAGATAAGATTTTTATGTTAGTCCACTGATAACTTTTATTACACATGGGACCCAAATTTAAATAAAGGACATAGTGTGTCTTAATTTTCAACAATCTCTCACAAAAAATTAGATTCTATCTTCATTGTGAATGTAGGCAACAAACCACAATAACGCCACATATCTGTGACCTTATCAATAAAAATCACATTTTCATATTAAATTAATGCTTCAGTAACTATCTCAAAATGTTATTTACCCTTATAATTAGTTCAGTATTTTGAATAGGCCTACCACTAGATCTTATCAATGAATACATTAATGAAACACAGATATTATTCTTCCATGAGTTTTTATCTTTTGTTAACTGCTTCCTCTATTTTTTTCACTTTTATGTATTTGAAAACATTATTTTACTTTTCAAGGCTGAGACAGGAGGATTGCAGGTTCAAAGCCAGCCTCAGCAACTTAGTGAGACTCTGTTTCCAAATAAAAAATAAAGATAGGGATGGGGTGAATCTCAAAGGCAAAGTCCTCTGGGTTCCATCCTCAGTACCACAAAAATTATTTTGAAAAGGGGTTCGTTTTGGTTACAATTTTCATTGCTGTAATGCAATAAACCTGACCACACACAACTTAGAGGAAGGAAGATTTATTTGCTCACAGTTTTTAGAGACTTCAGAGGTTTAGTCAATGTCAGGCTGAGTCTGTGGAGCTTAGACCATGCCAGCAGGAAGCAGAGAGAGGGAGAGAGCAAGGCTCTGATCTCATTCATGGAAGCTGGAAACCAGAGATCAAGCAAAGAGATACAAAGACCCAAGCACAGTCTTTAAGGCCACACCATTCAGAACCCACCTCCTCCAGCCACATGCCATCTGCCTAGGTTTCCACCCAGTAAATATATTGCAACCCTCATGACTTAAGTATATCAAATCTGACAATTAGTACATGAACCCTTCAGGGGACATTTTATATTTAACTATAACAGGGTTCATGGATACCATCATGATACTAGATAGGCTACTATATCACAAAATGGTTAAGAATCCTTGTTACACAATAGCTTTAAGAGTGAGGTTTTCTCAAGGAAGAAGAAAATTTCCAAATCCCCAAACTTCCTTTATATAGTTGTTCTTCATGACACATATTCCCAAAGATACCCAAATCCATGGATGCTCAAGTCTCTTACATGAAATGGTGTAGTGTTTGCATATAACCTACACACATCCTCCTTCACAATTTGAATGGTCTCTAGATTATTTATAATATCTAAAATAATGTAATGGGGAAGACTGAGGTTCATTAATGGAAATACTACCATCGACTATGTGTACATATGTGAAAATACCAATGTCAATCTCAGTACTGTGTATTGGGAAGGGGAGAGATGGGGAGCACAAGTGCTGTGTGCATGTATGTCATTGTCAATGTGATTTACATTTTGATGTGAGACTATAATGTGTCAATAAAGGCATGTTAAAAACAATATAATTATAATTTGTAGTAAAGCACACAATAAAGGAAGCATTTTTATTTAAAATAAAATAATGTAAATGCTACATAAGTAGTTATTACACGTTATTGCTTAGGGAATAATGATAAGAAATGAGTGTGTACATGCTCAGTACAGAGACTGTTTTTATACTTTTATTTGTGCATTGTAATTATACATCATGGTGAGGTTCAAAGTGATGCAAATATACATGCACACAGCACATGATCCTATCCTGCTCCTGCCTCCCTGTACATATTAGTGAGATTGGTACTTATACCCTCATATATAAACACAGAATTATTCGAACTGTTTCCTTTATCAATTCTCCTTTTTCTTCTCCCCACCTGCCTCCCCAAACCCCTTTCCCCTATTCTACTGGTCTCCTCATTTGACTGAAGTGCCTTTTGTTTTCTATTTTCTGTCTAGCTTCTACATATGACAGAAAACATGCCTTCCTTGACTTTCTGAAACAGGATGATCTCACTTAGCCATAATATTCTCTAGTTTCATCCAGTTTCCTTCAAGTGACAATTTTGTTCTTCTTTATGGCTGAGTAAAATTACATTGTGTGTAGGGAGACTCTCAGAAACCTAGCTCTGTTTCAAAACAAAAAATAAAAAGGGCTGGGGATGTATCTTAGAGGTAGAATACCCCTGGGTTAAATCTGAGTATCCCCCCTCTATGCAAACTGAGATGTAACTATGTTTGTGACCTCCTTTCTCCCCTTTGCATGCCTTTTCTATTTCCGGTACCACTATCTTAGCATTCTCAATGAAATAATCTAAAATACTGACCTTGCAACTTAGAGGAAAGAAGATATATTTGCTCAGTTTCCTTGGGAATTGGGGGACTCAGTCCATGTGAGGCTGGGGACTGCAGATCTCGGGGCATGGCAGTGGGAAGCAGAGTTAAGGACGGCACTCAGGCTCTGCTGCTCACATCACAGAGGCTGGAAGCAAGAGAAAGAGAGCAAGTGAGGGGATTCAAGATTCTCCAGCCACACCCTACAGGCCCTACCCACCAATCATTACATGTCACCCTGAACTTAATACATGCTCTCTTTAGTGGGCATTCTATAATCTAACCATGAGAGCCCCTGATAATGCTTCCATGCAAATGCTAAGTTCATTGTCAATGAAATCTCCACTAATCTCCTGAGAAAGGATAATTCATAGTATCTCAAAGCACTAGGCTATATACCGAGTATCCTAGAACATCAGGAGTCTGGGGTAGTACTCCAGGGGCCTGATGGAACACTTCTGATTCTTCATTACTTGCCTCCCTCCCCTACCACTTGGATGCCACTTTGCTACAACTCCAAGACAAATACAGATTTTCTCCAAATGGGGCTTCTCATCTTCCCTATATGTTCCAGGTGAGAAACATTGCTGAGGCTGGCCTCAACCCTTCAATCCTCCTGTCTCAGCCTCCCAAGTACTGGGCTGACAGACATGGCCACCACACCTGACTGAGTCTGGTCTTTCTTCGTAATGTCTTCCCTGAAGCTTGGCTGGGGTTCCCTGGTTTTTCTCCTTTTGTTTTCTTCACCATTGGTTTGCACCCCTATTCCCAAGAGTAGAAATGGCCTTCTGTTGTGTCAGACTTTTAAAGCATCTAGTCCCATTTTTGTGAGACTTTGCTGTGGGAACCCGGAGATCCTCCAGACTCTCCAGTCACAGATCATGTTCTAGCCTCTTCCATGCAGTTATTTGCTCAAATGTCTACTTCTCTACTTCTTTAGAAAAATCTCCCATGACCATCCTTTCTAAAGAAGTACTTACATACCACTAGGTTTTTCTCACAGCACTTATTATTACCTGACTTTATGTACTCATTGCCTCTTTTCTCATTAAACTATAAGCTCCAACTCATTACTGTTTCCTAGAGGGCCTAAATCATTGCCTGGGACACAATAGATGATCAGTAAATATTTGTTTAATGAATAGATGAAGGAATGAACCCAATTTCCGCTAACCACAAACTTACTATTAGATTTTGGAATATCTCTTTTTATAGGAGGGCAAAAAACATGAGCTTGTGTATTCTCTGGAACATAGTCTTGGCTCAAAAATTAAAGGAAAGAGAGATGGTCATAGGGATACAAACTTGGCTTAGACTCATAATTTTTGCTTTGTGTGAGGGTATTGTGGACATCTAGCCCCAAATGGTAGAATATCAAAATGAAAGTCATTTTAAAAGCACTTTTAATATTCTAAAAACAGGGTTCAAGTTTTGAAATTATTTACAAATTTTAAAAATTATAAAGAGAAAGTGAGAAAGATTGTTTTCATGATACAAACAACAAAAAGGCAGCTTTTTGTTTATGAAAAGATCAGCCTGAACTAAAACAGTTGCAGGCAACACTAGACTGGCAGACCCTAGGGGCACTTCTCCCTAGAAAATTCTATGATTGTAAACCCACACACATCTCATGGCATGTGATACAGCTGTCCAACATCTCTTTCCTAAGGAGCACCTCTCACGAAAGAAAATGCTGCTCAAATTGTTTTCCCAATTGTAAAAAAAAAAAAGCCATGGAAATTACCAAACCACAGCTGAACTGCTGGCAAAGCAGGCTTGAATGAGCATTAACCAAATTAGGTACCCTGAAACAAAGGTAAATGTTCTCTCCCTCCGTCTTGCTGATCGCATTCCATTTTTCAAGACCTTGGCACCTATCCAGGGGGTGTTTAATTTATGCAAATCCACAGTAGCTCATAGGTGGAACTAAAACTGCAAGGGGCCACAGAAGGTTAAACCTTGATGTTTGAATTCGCATTCTGTCCCCCATGATTGAGAATATTTTAAAGTACCTTGTATTCTACTTAAGATGCAACCCTTAGTATCCAAACCCACTTCCAGGTGAAAAGGATCAGACACTGGCAAGCTTTTTTAAAATCACTGTTTAAAACTATAGAAATAGAGAATGTTATGCTAAGTGAGATTAGCCAGTCTTAGAAAGTTAAGGGTTATATGTTTTCTCTCATATGTGGAAGCTAGAGAGAAATTGGGAAACAAAAGAGACTTTAGATAAATGAGGAGAGATTCCAGTAAAAAAGTGGAAGGGGATTATAGAAGGGAGATGAGGTGGGGGAGAGATTCAATGAAGGTAACAGTCCAAAAATGTACATATATGAAATTATCAATACCAGTCTCAACATGTGCAGGGAAAGGGAGGGAGTATGGTGGGATCCAAAGGGAAACACACTAACCACTGTGTTGTATGCTTCTATCACTCTCAACCTAATTATGAAGTATAATTACAATGCACCTAAAAATACATTTTTAAAACTACAAAATAAAACCTTCTTATTGAGAAAAAGTGAGTATCATGTAAATAAAACAGGTCATAAAAAATGACCTAAATCTCAGGGATAGTTACTGTTAATATATTATTCTAGACCTTTCTCCAATCATATATGTATTACTTATATAAACATATATACATATTATATAAATATATAAATAAATAAATATATAGATAAATATATATTGCTTATATAAACATAGATACAGTGGACATACTTGTATTCAAATATTTATTTATTTAGGATAATTATGTAAAGTGGAATTGCAGAGTCAAAGGGTATATATATTTTAAGATTTATGATAGCAGCTCTTCCATGACATTTGATATTATCATATAATTATTATTATTATCACTACTACAATTAAATGAGCAGTAAACACTTATTGAGGTCTTACTATATGCCAAACACTCTTTGAAGCATTTTCTATGCATTGCCCCATTTAATCCCCATCATTATTCTGTGTAATAGATAATACGATGTCCATTTTACACATGGGGAAACCAAGATAGAGATATGTTAAGCAACTAATTAAATTTATACGGGAGGAGGATCCAAGATGGCGACTGAGTGAAACGCCTTTCCCCAAACGCTGTGATTTGGATCTAAATTTACCATAAAAAGAACTTTTTAACAGAAGAAAAAAAGCGAAATTTGAACCACAAACAAATAAAGAAGATCAAGGAAGCAGAGCGGGGACAACAAAGGACGCCACCGCGCAGTGATCTGTGCTCCGCGCGGATCCCCACCAGCCCGGCTCTGCCGGGGCTGATAGCAGCCGGGCTCTGCAGCGAAGAAGTAGGCTGTGGAAAAACAGGACCAGGAGCCGTGGGGACCACCCAGACGCAGAGAACAGCAAACCCCAGGACACAGCACCCCCGGCACCCCACGCCGCACCCAGGCGGAGACCAGAACGCATGGGGCATTCAGCATAAGCGCCCGCGGGTCTGGGGTCTGTCCCAGCACATCGCCTCAGCGCAGAACTGTGACCTCCCAGAGCCTGAAATAAGACACAGCTTCTTAACGGAAGCCTGAGCGTGAAATGGGAGCAGAGGATCTGAGTCCAGGAGGAAGAGGGGGAGCCGGCGAGAGCCGGCGTGCCATGGAACAGCGGCCGCCATCTTCCCTGCTAGCCCTTCCCAACCAGCTTCCTGCCATCTAGCCAGACTATCACCAACCTGCGCCCCCCAGCAACCAGAGAAGGCCGAGCAGCCAGGTCTGCCTCCGCGCTCTGCTCCAGAGATGGAAAAGTGAGCCTGAAGCAGGTCAGACAAGAACCCAGCTTCTTGACTGAAGGAAGAGAAGGAGTGTTTGAAACCTGGGAGTGAACTTGGAGCGCCTGGGTGGAGATCAGGAGGTTCAGGGGAGCCGGCGCGCGGGTGCCACCATCTTTGCCGACAGCTCCTCCCAACCATCTTCCTCTCAGCTATCCAAACCATCATTGTCCGATTGCGCCCCCAGCTGTCCAGGAGGTGGAACAGGCCGAACAGCAGAGAACCATAAGTGGACTACAACCTGGGGTGCTGGATTTACAATACAAAGGATAGACTCAGACACCTGCCCTTCTAGAGCCTAGACTGGGTCAGAAGGGCACAGG
>PVLC010036671.1:0-15672 GCA_004027655.1 Graphiurus murinus | reverse complement strand
AAAAAAAAAAAAAAAAAAAAAGAGCCAGGAGGCAGCCCTCAGGTGCTTGCTAAGACACAGCTCTTTCCCTGGAAGCTCACCGGGTGACATGCACTCGCCAGAGTCACCATGGGTCCTGAAATTCCAGACAGGAATGTTGCAGGTATATGGGAGTGCACCCAGCTGGAGTCTGGCTGCAAAGGCTGAGTGGTGGCCCCACTTTCTCTCTTCTGGCCCCCTCTCTGGCTACGTGCCTCCCCACAGTCCTGTTCCCTCATCAGCTGCCTTTCCAGCCCTCTGCTGATGGGGGCAAGCTAAGGCCTGAAAGACAAACCAGGCCTGCCACCAGTTGTTTCGAGGTCATTCACCTAAATTTTTACACTTTACATAGCAGAGAAAAACCAAAGAAGAATGCATTTTCATGACAAATCAAAGTACAGAAGATTCCTTTTCAGTGGTCACAATCAAAGTACTGTTTATTATAGCATGTCCACTCCAAGTCATTTAGATGTTTCGCATGCCTCGTTTTGAATGACAATCAGAAGTGAGCAGTTGTGACAAGGTACATATAGCCCTCAAAGTCCACAATATTTCTTTGTGTCTCATGACATGAAATATTTACCAACTTCTGCTCTGGGAACTCACGCTCACCCCCACCTCAGGAGATTTGCAGTAGCTGCATCCTGCCTGGAACACCGTTCCTCTGATGGCCACTTGACCTGTCCCTTGCATTTAGCTCTTTCCAGTAGTTACCGCCTTACAGGGAGGGTTTCTCTGCTCATCCCCTGACACCCCCACAAGACCCTCTCAGGTTCATTCACCTCACTTAACATCTGTCTTGGAGACTTGCCCATTGGCCTTTGCAATCCAAGTGTTTGGTACTCTCCCTGAAGTCTCAGCTCCTTCAGGACAGGAATGTGGTCATTCTGGGAGATCCCTGCCTCCTGTGCCATGGGCCTTCATGAAGGAGGTATTCAATGAGTTTGTTAACTGAATGACTCATTGCAACATCACACAAGGAGCAGGCCTAGAAGCTGGGAGGAAATTGTCAATCTGACCTTCACACAGGAAATCCTGAAATTTGAGGGAAGAAGTACTGCCATGAATTGCCCAGTGAACACCAGACAGTACGTCGTGTATGTGTGTGTGGAGGGGGGGAATATGAGCAAGCTCAGCCAAGGAAATAAGACACCAGGGACATGGGGGATCTGCCCTGAACCACAACCTCAGGCATTACAGGAAGCCCCAGTTGGAAACAGAATGAGCATCTGCCATGACACCTTGGAGATGGAGGTCATGTGACCACAATCTAGCCAATCAAAATAGGCTATCTTCTCTAGTCACACTGATTAGCTGAGGTCTGGTCATGTGACCAATCAGATAGGTCAGGCCACAGAGCTGAAACCATGGTGAAGAATAGAGTTGATGGCCATCCTGTCACCTTGAAGGCAGAGCTCTTGGGAAAATGACACCAGCTCAGAGGGCAGGAAGCAAGTCAGGAGAGGAAGTTCATGCCAATATCATCCAGAATCTAGGTACAGCCTGCCCCACACCATCTGCCACGAGACTCCATGGTCTCTTAGATCATTCTCCTTCCTTCTTTTTTGACTGTTTGTCTATGACTCTATAAATTCGCTTTTCTGTGACTGTCCATCAAGACAATTGTGACTGGTACTATCAGTTGGCTAAATAGAGAACCCTGGAGCATAGCTGCAAGAGGATGGACTTAGGCTAGCTTCCAGGAGGAACTTCCTGGCAACACTGGGAGACTCCTAATCCTATGTCCACAGGGTTCTAATGTGGAAATGCAATGGGTTTGAGCAGTATCTATTAGGGGAGGCTACAGGATGAGCCTCTCCATTTACCCCATACATTCTCAAGGGCTTAACCTTATTAAGGTACCAACCCATGTTCGCATGCTAAAGGATAACACTAGGCTCAGAGAGGGAAGAAAGGAGGCCAGAGTGGGCAAGTGAGGAGCTGGACTGCAGAGCCCATCTGTGTGCTGGGAAGCTGCACACTGTTTACTGTGTATGGCAGGACTCAGGCATCTGGCTCGTTTCCTCATATGCCAAGAAAGTCTGAGACTTGTACACCCCGTGGCGGCTCTGATGAGACCCACAAAGGCATGCACAGTGTAGAGAGGGGGAGAGAGCCGTGCGGGTCGCTCCAATGACATTCTTTCCTGTCCTGCCCCCTCAGCTGCCCGCCCCAGGCTCCCTCTCTCTCACATTCTTGCCAATGACAGAGTCATGCTCATGGGACCTCAGGGACAGTCCCGTCACAGGATGTGCCAGAAGATTGTTCCTCTGGAACTCTGCTCCCCATTGACATAGCAGAGACCTGTTCTTCATGTGCAGAGAAGCCGGCTGGCAAGGGGATGGACCTTCCTCATCTCTGTCACACTTAGCTCATGTGTCCCCTTCCCTGTCACAGAGAGACCAGGCTGAAGAGAAATCAGCACCTTGAACCCCTAGAGGCATGAAGGAGATAGGAGGAAAGCCTGGGGACAAGGGAGGCAGGCCTCACACTGACAAGGCTGCAGAAGCCTCCAGGGCCTGGACGCAGCCCCTGGGTCACAGGGAACCTGCACTCTATGGATGGGCAGAGGTCTGCAGTGATTCTCTGAGGGGAGTTGAAGGCCCAATGTCCCCAGACTTAGGGGGCCCAGAGAAAAGGTACAGGCCACCCCATGGGTGTTCACAGACCAAATGGGATAAGGAGACAGGCAAAGCTAGTCAGCCAGATGTCACTTATAAGCAGCTTCCATGTGTGAATGGTGGGGACAAGGACAGAGCCCCAGGCTGCAAGGGAGCTAGTGACACTCACTTCTCCTCTGCTCTATCATCCCAGGCAGCTGTTCCTGTCCCCCCTGGTCAGCATGGCTGAGCTCCAGTCACAGAACTTGCTCTCCAGTAACAGGATGGGAAGAGAAATGGAAGAAAGGGCCTGCCTCTCCCCCAGAGGAAAGACCCCACAAGTAGGAGAAATTGTAGCCCTGCCTACCCTGGTCAAAAAGCTTGGTCTCACCAGAACCTGGCTCAGAGAAGGTGGCAGGATTTGTACTTCTGGGTGCCCAGCTGCCTGGCTACAAGGTGGCTAGTGAGTGCATGCTCTTGTTTGGATATAAAATGCCTCCCCACACCGTGTTAAATGTGTCTTCAGCCTTTGGAGCTAGGGGTAGGTGGTGTAACTGTGAGGAGACAGGGTCTAGGTGGAGAATTGTGGTCATTGGACACATGTCCCTGAAGGGTTCATTGGGAGCCCAGCCCCTCTCTGTCTCTCTTTTTGCTTGCAGGGCACTATGAGGCAAGCTGCTTACTCCATTCACACTTCTGCCATCATGTACTGTACCACCACAGGCCCAAAGTCACAGGGCCATGGCACCATGCATGGAAACCTTTGAAACTATAAGACAATTAATCATGTCCTCCTTAAAAGGGATGGACCTCAGATAAGACAGTCCAGGGCATGAGGCTGCAGGGAAACCAGCTCTTTTCCATGCTTCTCTTGGATAAATATACACAGCACTGAAGCACAGAGCTCCTGAACTTCCTCAACCTGAGAATCACAAACTTGCTCATGCTGAGGGCAGAGGCCAAGAAGGCTGAGACTAGAAAGTTCTCTTCCTGACCACATCTGCACGGGGACATTTCCAGCCTGTCCTCCTGTGCCTCCTCTCATCTTAAAAAGCCCTTTTGAGCTACTGAGTCCCCGGAAAGAGATTTGACACAGAAATGTCTCCTCTATTATCTGCAAAGCTGGTGTAAATAAACCTATTTTTTTGGTCATCCCAAATTTTTGTGGAGCAGAATGGTAACATCTCTCTTCCTCCTTAACAGAACCACATTTTTGGAGCATCACCTTAAAATAGGTATTGAGAACATGCCAAATGTACATAGGCTTTGTGCAAAAACTCTCTCTCTCTGGGATATTACAAAGAAAGTAATTAGAGATGCAGACTTATATACGAAGAATTCACAGAATTATTTATGATGACTCCAAATTGAAGCAACTCGAATGCCCCATCAATAGGATAACAGTAAAGATAAAAAGGCACACTATCCAATAAATATGACACTTTATTTATGTATTTATGTATATTTTTATTTACTGTGGAACTATGGGTTGAACTCAGGGCCATTCTACCTCTGAGCTACACCTCTAGCTCTTTTATATTTTATTCTGAAACAGGGTCTTGCTAGGTTGCTAAGTCTCACTAAGTTGCTGAGGCTGATCTGGAACCTGTGATTCTCCTGTCTCAGCCTTGCAAGTACTGGAATGCTGGGTGTGTGCCACCACACCCAGCTTCTGACATCATTTAAAGTTACATCTTGGAAGGAGTTGGGATGCTATGGAAACGGATGGAACCTTCTGCTGAGGCTCACAGGGGCTCTCCTGGTTTTCACTCTCCCAGCGCCTGTTCCCATCCTGTCCTGCTGAGTGAGCAGCACAGTTGTCCCCCCAAATCCTTCTGGTCAAGTCTTTCCTTCCTCTCTCCTGACACAGTCATTCCCTCTGCCAGTCCTTCAGGGGCTGCCTTCCAGCCACAGCCTCTGGGCAGCCCCACCTGTCTGCTCCCAGGTCTCTCTCCCTCCCCTGCACCCCAGCTATTTCTCTTCTCCATGGGCTGCTCCCATGCCCCCTTGCTTCCTCTCTCCCCTACTCTTCTCTTTCCAATTTTTTCTACTCACTCTGCTCCCCTCTGCTCCTCCAGCACTCTATCATCCTCTCTTCCCTCCCCTCTTCCCCTCAACTCCCCTCCCTTCTCTCCTGTCCCTCTCTCCTGCTTTTCTTCTCCTATGCCTCCCTGCTTCCCCTCCTTCCCTCCTCTCTGTCCGGTCTGCAAGAGGCCTCCACTCTCAGGGATGACTCTGGGACTTCTTCCCCTGGGGGTGGGGCTTCTCCACCTCCTCTCTGCACCCACAGCTCATTGTGCCCTCAGTTAAAGGCGTCGTGTGGAAGGAAATGGGTACCTCATGCCCGGCTGCCCCTCCAGCAGAGCCCCACTCTTGAGAACAAAACCCAAAGTGTTTCCTGTGCAAGTGAGCTTGGAATGGTGAGGGACAGGAGAGGCAGCCTCTGCCCCAAAAGCCAAGACCTGGCATTACTGAGGCTTTTTAGGAACTTGGAAGGAGCTCCTTGGTGAGATTCTAGGACCGCATGTTGACTTGTACGAGATAGAAACACTGGGATTTGGGAACCTGGAACTTTTCTTGTGAAACACCACTTTCTGCCACCCTATAGTCTTGTACACTGCTGTTTCTTGCCATATGTACTCCCACTGACTTCCAGGACACCTGGCCTGTCCGCTGCACACCCCTTGGAATCTCAGGCTGGCTAAAGGGCTCGTACCTAGGTTAAGCTCCCCGAGGAGAGCTCTGTGCCACGGCTCTGGAAAGGAGGAAGTGGCCCTAAAAAGACTAAATCTCTGCATGATCCAGTCATGGAACTGAGCGGCACTCAAGTGACCCTCAACCACTCTGGGGAAGGCACCTGGCCACTTCCCTGGCTCCCAAGACAGTTGGTTTCACAGGACTTCCTTAAACCATTGTGGATGTCTCACAGAGTGCAGACCAGGACTGATGCACCTAAAATTCCTTTCAGTCTCTCTAAAAATGGGACCCAGGTGACCTCAGTGTCTAAAGGTCACTCACAGGTCTGCTTTTCTGCCCCGCAGGCAGCTCAGGGACTTGTCCCCTCAGAAGCACTTTGACTCTTGCTTTTGGGACCTCAACAGGTCTTAGAAGGCCCTTTACATTGAGCTGTGTGGGTTCACTCCCAGTACCACCTTACTCCTCACTGCTCCAACTGAAACAGGCCCCACCCTGATTCTGTGCAACCAGGGTGAAAAACAGCAGAATATCAGAGATCATCCTGTGGGAACATCAATTTTATTGTAAATCTTATGAAAAACAATTTCATTAAGAATCATGTCAGGAAAACAGTCTGATGTTTCTCCAGATGAGAGCAGAGGGGCCCCTGGTCTCCACATGGCTCCCATGTCCTCTGGACAGGAATCCCCATGAAGCCTAAGGTAGCTTGTGGACCTCCCTCCTGCAGCTGATGAGTCCCCAACTGGCCGATGCCCACACCACAATAGCAGGACCCAAGGAGTTGAGAGACATGTTAATTAGCATTAATCATTGCTTGGTGTATAGTTTAATCCAAACATTACTTTGTACCCCATAAACATACACCGATACGATTTGTCAATTGACAAAGACATCAATAAAGCATATGTAAAATAAAATGAACTGCTGGACCACTCCACCTACATGGTTTTTTTCTCCACCTCAGCAGTCCACAGTCACTGGAACAACTTTATTCTTCCGTTCATGTTGCCTGTGCCCTCCTTTCACCAGAACCACCTTGATTTTGAATGCAGGGCCTGTGTTTGGGGCCCTCCTGCAGTAACAGATTTTTAAAAACCAGTGGACCATCCTCCTAGTCACCCCTTTCCAGCCACAGCTGTTGCCAAGGGAACAGGATGTGGTCCCAACATGGGGTGACCCAGAAGAGGAGTTCCCTTCAAGTGAAAGAACCTGGGAGCACCAGCTGCTCTGTCTCCCCCCAGGTGCTGTTGGTGCAGGGGCTGAACACTGGGACAGTATGGCGGGCCACATTGAAAGGGTGGGTCCTCATCTGTTGGCTGAAGGGGGGAATGGCAGGCAAGCTGCTTCCTCTGCTGCCCTTCAGCCTTGGCTGCTTGTCCTCCTCAATTTGCTCAGAGGACAGAGAGGGAACAGCCACTAGGGCAGGCTCACTGGCACATCTCACTTAGGGGGAGATTAGCAGAAGATGAGTGACAGCCTTATCCACGTTACTGACCTGGATTCCATGCAGGGGCTCACCACACACTCAATCACAGGGCACTCATGGCCGAGCCAGGCTGAGGAATCCGCCATTCTAGTGAGCTACTTCCCAATCACCCAAACCCCACAGTACTAGGGGCCATGGTTGACATTGGCTTCAACCTCCATATCTGGGTATCTTTGAAAAAGAGAAAATTTGATGAGGGAAGGCTGCATATCTCACACTGCAGAATCAGATAAGCCAGGGGTTAGGCTGCACATTGCAAGTGAATCTCGTGCACATTAGGCTTCACTCATCACTTGTATCCCAATGCACATACACAACCCTCTTTTCTGACCCAAAATGTGATGATTCAACTCGTCATACTGCCACCCAGGACCATGTTGCCCTTGGTGTGCAATCCTAGACCTGTCCGCCTTTCCTTCTTTGGTCTCGTGGCACCTTGGAGCCAGTCCTAAAACACTAGGACTGGGCTGTCCCAGAACGATGTTATTACCATATTTAACACTTTTTCTTTTTGTGGTACTGGAGACTGAACCCAAAGGCATCCTACCTCCGAGCTACACCCCCAGCCCTACTTTATTTTTATTTCTGAAACAGAGTCTTGCAAGGTTGATGAGAGTCTCACGGCTTGCTGAAGCTGTCCTCAAACCTGTCTCGTCTCAACCTCTCACGAACTGGGATTACATGTGTTCTTAACACCTCTTGATGGCTTCCCATTTCCTTTATGGCTGAGTTCCAGAGTCCTCCGCATGGCAGATGAAGACAGCCACCTCCCCAGCCTAGAATGCCTAGAGCCCTCTATGCAGTGTCACACTCACCCTGACTCCCCCACCTGGGATGCTGGCTTCATACAGCAGTTGTCTTTCAAGACCAAGTTCAATGCTTCTTCCTCTGGGACATTTTTTTTAATTCCTTCTCTCCCCTCCCCTCCTGGGGACACCCTAGTCCCCTAAAGGGCCTCCTGCCTTATCTCCTCACCCCAATATTGGCACTTTACTGTTCCTGTGGTGTCTCACCTTTTTAAGCCACGAGCTCCTCCAAAGCAGTAGCCAGTACCCAGCACAGAACCTGACACAGTGAAAAAATTACTAGAATCCTAGCTAGCTAGGACTGTTTCAGTGAAGGTGGGAAGTGCCCTTCTGCCCTCTACTGGCAATGTTGGGCATTGTTCTAAGCACTGCGGTCTCCTCACCGTGGGAGGAGAAACTGAAAACAGAGCTGAAGAAGGATTGGGGTGAAGGGGGGGCATCTAATGAGTTGTTGTCTAAAGAGACAAATTGGACCAAAGGATTGGCGAGACACATTTGTCAGCACCTACACTATTCCTGTGTCCGTGGAGGCCAAAGCCAGCTCCGTGCTTCAAAAGGAGTAGATCTATCTTCCCCCACTAAATTGTAAACTCTTTGGGTTATATCTTGTTTCTCACTAGAACCTGTTGTCATTGTTGGTACTATAGCTGCTGCTTTGATTTAAGTAAACAATCACTAACATGTTGTAAAACATGTTTTATTCTTGTGTGTAAAAAGACTAAATTTAACTGCTAGGTTCTCCTGGTTTTAACTTGCTTCCTACTTGTAGAACATTATCTCTATAATGTTCTGGGTTTCTCTGCTTTCTGCCAAAATCCAAATATCACTTAGGATCCCTCCACCTCTGCTCTTCCCCACAGCCTCAAGAAGTCAAAGAATATCATGCGCCCCTCCTGGCCAGGAAAAGCATTACCTCAGCTCCTACTGCAGGTCTAATTGTCTATTTCTTGATATTTGGAAAACTAATACCTGACATAGGAACGGATTTGGAGAAAGAGCTTGGGACTGGAGACAGACATTTATAAGTGATATACACAAAGACAAAGGCTTATACAGCTAAGATAGGCACTTGTAGAGAGATCGCCTGTTAATCACCTTTCAATATTTAATCTCTATGATGCAGGACACTTGGTAAACATATCTGTTGAACAAATGAAGAGAGACTGCAAAAGGGACCATTTTCTCATAGTGTAAAAAATTAGAGCCACCTGGCAGGCCCTAAATTTAGAAATCCACCCCATATCTGGGTGTGGTGGCACATGCTTGTAATCCCAGTACTTGGGAAGCTAAGACAGGAGGATCGCAGGTTCGTGGCCAGCCTCACTACTTAGCGAGGCCCTCTGCAAATTAGTGAGACCCTGTTTCAAAATAAAGAATAAGAAGTAAGGTTGGGGTGTAGCTCGGAGGTAAAATGCCCCTGGGTTCCATCCCTAGCACCAAAAAAATGAATAAAAGGAAGGAAGGGAAGCAGGGAGGCAGGGAAATCCACCCCACTAGACAGAAAATACCTTTTCCACTTATCAAATACTCTCTTCTAGGCTTCCAAAGAAGCCCTCATCTCTTTTTCTTTTCTTTCTTTTGTATGTGTGGGGGGGTGGGGAAGGACTGAGGATTGCAGGACTGAGCTCAGGGACATTCTACTTCAGAGCTACACCCCCAACCCTAATTTTTTTTTTTTTTTGAAACAGGGTTCTTGCTAAGTTGTTGAGGTTAGCCTTGAACCTATGATCCTCTGTCTTAGCCTCCCAAGTACTGGGATGATAGGCATGCCTCACCATGCCTAGCTCTTATCTTTTTTTAGTTGAATAGCACTCATTCTTTCCCTGAAGTGTTTACAGAATGATGATCAGAATGGCACCACAAATGTTGTCATGTAAAACACCTGTCCTCTAGTGGCTGGTAAGGGATGTGGTAAGACATGGCACAAATGAATAGAGTCCTTCCTGTCCTCAGGAAGTTTGTAATTGTGTCCCTTTAGCTGCCATCTTGTGTCTCCAAGTGGGTGTGCTTAATCTCAGCTCTCTGCCCAAAATCCCCTGAATACCAGCCCTAGTTCTTCTCATGCCATCCTGTTTATATTCCAATAAGATGAAAGATATTATCATGAACCAGGAAAAACTCTCCAAACTGAAGTGACAAGTGTGCACTAGTGGAAAATGAACTCCTCATCAAAAGAAAGTAGTTCACAGAACAGCTACAGAAAATGATAAAACAAAACAAAAAAACCCTTCATTTCAGCAGGGTATAGTGGCACAGGCCTGTAATCCCAGTACTTGGGAGACTAAAACAAGAAGATCGCAGGTTCTAGAACAGCCTCAGCAACTTAGCGAGACTCTCAACAATCTAGCAAGACCCTTTTCAAAATTTAAAAATAAAATAAAATCAGTCTGGGAGTGTAACTTGGAAGTAGAATGGCCCTGGGTTCAATCCTTAGTACCAAAAAATAAAATAGAGCTGGGATATATCTCAGAGGTAGAATGTTCCTGGGTTCAATCCCCAGGTCAACACACAAAAATAAAAAACAAACAAACAAAAAATCTTTCAAGAAGTTTCTTTCTTAAAGAAGTTAGAGGTAAAGAATATCTCCGGAGCCAGGCGTGGTGCCGCACGCTTGTAATCCCAGCATTCGGGAGGCTGAGACCGGAGGATCCGGGTTCGCGGCCAGCCTCAGCTACCTAGTGAGGCCCTCCCTAACTTAGACTCAGTTTCAAAATAAAGAATAAAAAATAAGGCTGGGGATATAGTTTGGAGGTAGAATGCCCGAGTTCAATCCCCAGTACCGCAAAAAAAAAAAAAAAAAAAAAAGAATATCTCCAATATTTAAGAGGTGAATGTTTACAAACCAAGGAATAGTGATTGACTTCTACAACCCTAAAATTCTGGCATCTCTGCCAGCAAATATTGTCACCATTACAGGCTGAGACAGAGCAGCCGACAGAAATGCTACCAAGCACCTTAAGCCAATTTGTACAAACAGTCTGGCTGGTTTAAGGAGACTGGCTAAAGCTCTGCCCAAACAATCTGTGGCTGGAAAGCACCACTTGCCACTGCAGAGGGTGATGGTGAAGATATTGATCTTGTAGAGAATTCTGATGAGGCCTTCTCTACCTATAACCTATACAGAAGCCCTTTTTTTTTTTTTTTTTTTCCAACTAGGAATTGAACCCAAGGGCATTCTACCTCTGAGCTACAACCCGAGCCCTATTTTTATTCTTTATTTTGAAACAGGGTCTAAGTTGTAGAGTGCCTCACTAAGTAGCTGAGGCTAGCCACCAACCCACCATCCTCCTGTCTCAGCCTCCCAAGTACTAAGATTACAAGCGTGCACCACCATGCCCCACTCCCTAAGTCCTTTTCTTAATTTTTTAAGTGCTTTTTTTGGTGCATTATAGTCTCACATCATAATATAAATCATGTTGACAGTGACATACATGCATATAGCACTTGGTGCCTCCCATCTCCCCCTTCCCATACAAAGTACTGAGATTGACATTGGAATTTTCACATATGTACACACAATGTAGTATTTCCAATAATGAACCTCAGTCTTCTCCCTCCCCTTCTCTTAGACATACTTCCCTGGCTCCATTGAGGTTTCTCCTCCATTATCTGGAGTCCTTCTGGTATCCCAATTACTCCCTAGCATTCGCATATTAAAGAAAACATATGTCTCTTCACTTTCTTTGACTGGCTAATCTCACTTAACATAATGTTCTTCAGGACTTTGCATTTTCTTGCAAGTGACATAATTTTATTTTTATTTATTGCTGAGTAAAATTCCATTGTGTGTACTTCCCATAGTTTTGTAATCCATTCATCTGTTGATGAACACCTGGGTTAGTTCCATTAATTTTTTTGTTTTGAAACAGTGTCTCACCGGGCATGGTGACACATATCTATAATCCCAATACTTGGGAGGCTGAGACAGAAAGGTTCAAAGCTGGCCTCAGCAACTTAGTGAGGCTCTCAGCAACTTAGCAAGACCCGTTTCCAAATAAAATAGGGCTGAGGGTGTAGCTTGGAGGTAGAATGTCCCTGGGTTCAATCCCCAGTACCACAAAAATAAAATTAATTAATTAAAGATAAAAAGGGCTGAGGGTAAAGCTGGGTATGGTGGTGCATGCTTGTAATCCCAATACTTCGGAGGCTGAGACAGGAGGATCCCAAGTTTGAGGACAGCCTCAACAAGTAGTGAGACTCTCATCAACCTAGGTAGAATGCCTCTGGGTTCAATTCCCAGTACCAAAAAAAAAAAAAGGACACATTTTGATTCCCTTTGAATGATGTTCAAAACTAAACAGAAGTAATCTTTTATTTTGGCACAAGGAATTGAACCCAAGGCATTCTAAATCCAAGCTCACCCCAGTCCATTTTTATTTTATTTTGAAACAAGGTCTTGCTAAGTTGCTGAGGCTGGCCTCGAACCTGCAATTCTCCTGTCTCAGTCTCCCAAGTACTAGGATTACAGGTATGTACTGCTGCACACTTCTTTAAGAGTAATCTTTTATAGTTAGGTCAGAATAGTGGTGTTCTGGTTTGGATCTGAATGATCCCCAAAAGCTCACATGTTGAAGAGTAGGTCCCCAAGGCAGCAATGTCCAGAGGTGGGGCTTTGGAGAATCGGCTGGATCCCAGGGGCTCTGACTCCATCAGTGGGTTAACCCACTGACAGTTGAATGGACTACTGGGAAGAGGTGGAAACTGTAAGCACAATGGGTCAGAGGAGGTAGGTCACTGGGGACATATGCTGGGGGGCAATATCTTGTCCCCAGCCCGCCCCTCCCTCCCTCCCTTCCTTTCTTCCTCCTCCTCCTCCTCCTCCTCCTCCTCCTCCTCCTTCTTCTTCTTTCTCTCTCTCTCTCTATCTCTATCTATCTATCTAACTATCTATCTATCTATCTATCTTGCTTCACAACTGCCGTGACTCTCATGAGCAGCTTTCCTTCACCACACATTTCTACCAAAATATTCTGTCATCTCAGGCCCAAAGCAATGGGCCAAAACCTCTAAAACTGTGAGCCAAAATAAACTTTCTCTTCTCTAAGTTGTTTATGTCAGGTATTTTGGTCACAGTGATAAGAAGCTAATACAAGTGTTTACTTTCAATGTTGACTGGGAGAGGAAAAGCAGGGTCTGCTGGGGTGCTGGAAAAGTCTATATCTTGACCTAGTTGGTAGTTTGTGGATAAATACACATGTAAAAATATATCAAGCTAGCCGGGCGTGGTGGCGCACGCTTGTAATCCCAGCATTCGGGAGGCTGAGACCGGAGGATCCGGGTTCGCAGGCAGCCTCAGCTACCTAGTGAGGCACTCCGCAACTTAGTGAGACTCGGTTTCAAAATAAAGAATAAAAAATAGGGCTGGGGATGTAGCTCGGAGGTAGAATGCCCCTGAGTTCAATCCCTAGTACCGCAAAAAAAAAAAAAAAAATATATATATATATATATATATATATATATATATCAAGCTATACATTTGAGATTTATGTGGGGTTTTTTTGTTTTTGGTGTGAGGCATTGAACCCAGGGCCTGGTGCATGCTAAGCACACACTCTACCACTGAACTACACTCCATTCCCTTATATTAAATTTTTTTTTTTTAATGGTACTGGGAATTGAATCCAAAGGTATTCTATCTCCAAGATATACCTCCTGGCCCTATTTTTATTTTGAAACAGGTTAATGAGAGTCTCACTAGGTTAATGAGAGTCTCTACTTTCTGAGGCTGTCTTCAAACCTGCAATCCTCCTGTCTCAGCCTCCCAAGTACTGGGATTACAGGCATGCACCACCATGCCTGGCTCACCTTATATTAAATGTATTTGAGTTTTCATTTTATTTTATGAGTCTTGTTTTGTTTTGTTTTCTGTACTGGGGATTAAACTCAGGGGCATTCTACTTCCAAGCTATACCCCCAGCCCTTTTATTTTTTTATTTTGAAACAGTCTCGCTAAGCTGCTGAGACTGGACTCAAACCTGCAATGCTCCCGTCTCAGCCTCCCAAGTACTGGGATTATAGGCATGTACCACCGCACCAGCTATGATTTTTTTAAATAAATAAATACGATTAAATATTAATTCCTTTTCTCAAGATCTTTCTCAAGTTCTATCTCTTTGTGAGGCCTTCTCAGAATACTCTTCCTGTGTTAGTTGGATTTCCATTGCTGTGAAAAAATGCCTGAGATAAACAACTTAAAAGGAGGAAAGATTTACTTTGGCTCATGGTTTCAGTCCATGATTCTCTGGGCCTATTACACTTGGGGCTGTGCCGAGGCAGAACATCATGGCAGAAATGTTTGGCAAAGGAAACCTGTTCACCTCACAGCACCTTTCAAATCAGAAGGAGAGCAATAGGAAGGAGCTGGGTCCAGATATCCCCTTCAAGGGCACACCCCCAATGACCTAACTTCCTTCCACCAGATCCCACCTCCTAAAGGTTCCACCACCTCTCGACAGCACCACAGGCCGGGACCAGGCCTTCAGCACGTGGACATGCACTGAGAGACTATATCCAAGACTTCAGCATAGGAAAGGATAAGAGCATGTTTGAAATATTAAATAATTAGCCAGGCATGGTGGCTCACGCTTGTAATTCAAGCATTCGGGAGGCTGAGACCAGAGGATCCGGGTTCGAGGCCAGCCTCAGCTACCTAGTGAGGCACTCCACAACTTAGCGAGACCCGGTTTCAAAATAAAGAATAAAAAATAGGGCTGGGGGTATAGCTCGGAGGTAGAATGCCCCTGAGTTCAATCCCCAGTACCACACACACACAAAAAGAAATATTAAATAATTGATTGATGAAGCCAAGAACCCCTTAATTTTCAAAAAAGAAAGATATCATTTCTCCCCAAAGGTGTTATGAGGCTATCCAGAAATAGATCCGTCTACTCAGGAATCTATATGAATATACCCATCCCTGGCCAGGGCTTCCAAAAAACTCTCTCCATGGAAAAATTAAACCACAGAAAAGAAACCCAAGGAAATACCAGAATACTGTTAGTTCTCCCAGAGGAGGCTACTTGTAGAGAGAAGAGCTACTTAACAACCTATTCGCAGAGGCCATGTGAAGGGTTAAATTCACAGATGCTCTGAATACATTCTTTCAGCTAAGTGCTAAAAGAATGGATATTAAAGTCAATATTTGACTAGACTAAAGCTGACTATCACCAACACAGAATAAATTTCTTGGATACAAAATTAAGTCTGATGTTTCATATAAATTTTATTGCTATCACAATTCAAACATTTTAAAATGTAAGCAGACCAATTCTAGAAGTTTGACATTCTACTGAAGGAACAATTATTTCTTAATTTCTCAGTAATGAGAGCTGCTGGGTTATTCCTGTCACTACAGTGCACATCTATGATATTAGATACATGTTTACTTTCAACTGAGGGAGGACTAAGGAGGGTAAGATTTTATTTTTCCCAAATGATAATCCTTGTTCTAGTTATGCTGATTAGATATGGTAACGGCTGGATCTGGTGGTGCACACCTGTAATCCCAGTACTTGGAAGACTAAGACAGGAAAATCACAGGTTCCAGGCAAGCCTCAGTAATTTCATAAGACTCTATCTCAAAATAAAGAATAAAAAATAGGGCTGGGGGTGGAGCTCGGAGGTAGAATGCCCCTGGGTTCAATCCCCAGTACCGCAAAAAAAAAAAAAAGACTGGCTAATTTCAACCTCCTCTAAGAGCAAAACAAAAATGAATATTAATCTGAAATACAAAAATTAATTTTATAAAAATAAAGAGTTGGGTATGGTGGTGAATGCTTGTAATCCTAGTACTTGGGAGGCTGAGACTATAGGATCCAGGTTCAAGGCCAGCCTCAGCTATTTAGTGAGGCCCTCTGCAACTTAGTAAGACCCTGTTTCAAAATAAAGAATAAAAGCCGGGCGTGGTGGCGCACGCTTGTAATCCCAGCATTCGGGAGGCTGAGACCGGAGGATCCGGGTTCGCGGCCAGCCTCAGCTACCTAGTGAGGCACTCCGCAACTTAGTGAGACTCGGTTTCAAAATAAAGAATAAAAAATAGGGCTGGGGGTATAGCTCGGAGGTAGAA
>PVLC010036670.1:0-15686 GCA_004027655.1 Graphiurus murinus | reverse complement strand
GGGAGGCTGAGACCAGAGGATCCGGGTTCGCGGCCAGCCTCAGCTACCTAGTGAGGCACTCCGCAACTTAGTGAGACTCGGTTTCAAAATAAAGAATAAAAAATAGGACTGGGGGTGTAGCTCGGAGGTAGAATGCCCCTGAGTTCAATCCCCAGTACTGCAAAAAAAAAAAAAAAAAATGTCCTGACATTAAAAGCAAGCAGGACTCAAGGGAAAAGTTTTTGCAACACCAAGGGGTGACACCCTTACCACATTTTCCCCCATGAATTGTCTTTTGATGTCCTTGCTGCTTTTCTGTTAGGAATATTAAGCTGTTGGTTTGTTTATATATTAAACAGAAAAGGGCTATTTATTTTGAACCCTTTGAAATTTGAGACTGTCAATGTATTGCCTATTGAATTAAAAAAATTAAAGTAACATTTTAAATATAAATCAAATATTTTAATTGATGCTATGTGAACAGTTAATGAATGAAAATTTGTTACTAGAAAAAATTTTTGCCACAGCCCTCAGTTCACAGACAGGGGAGAGGCAGGACTGTAAAGCTGACTAGCATCCTCAGCAGTCCCACCCTCTCTCTGCTCCACTGTCTCTCAGACAAGCACCCTGCTCCCCAAAGCCCCCTGCAGGCTCGCCCATCACCACCTGCTCTCTGAGGGGCTGTGATGAACTCCCCCATGCTGAGGGGCTGTGGATGCCTCGAGGAGCAGCCAGGCTAGGAAGCATTAAAGAGCAGGGACAGCCCTATGGGCTTTGAGTTCAGATGCCACTTTATATTCTGTAATCAACTGACACATAGCAAGTCCCAGCGTGGCACTGCTGTGGGCTGTGAAGAGGACTTTAAGGTTTGTGGACGGCCATGTTGCTATTTGATGAGAATCTAGAAGGGCTGAGTTCTAGCCTAGGGCCCATGGATGAGTCCTTACATTCAAAACAGGTGGTAAAAGAGCCAGCTCCTGAAGGAGTCATTATGGAGCGCAGTATGGGAAATACTGCCAGGACAGCCTGAGTATGCCGGGGAACCGTTTCTGTGGACCCCCGCAAAGATGTCCTGTGGTCAGCAGGCAGGCAGATGGTGGGGGCCATCTTGTCTCCTGCTCGGGCACCCAGGACTCCAGACTCTCCTCTCTGCCTAGTAGTTCTTCCAAACCAGGCCTTTGCTTGGCCAAAACAGTCTGCAGGTCAGAAAGGTGCCTCTTCTGTGCCCAGCCCCCACCACCTACGCCCACCTGCAGGGAGCAGCTCTATGCCTTTCCCCCTGAGTTTTGCGCCAGGTGATTTGGGACTCTGTTAAAGCTACAGAAAGGCTCTGGTTGCCTGGCAGGCTGTGGGTGAAATTCCCAGTGGCTGGGCCTGTGCCTGGCTCTACACAGCTCTGGGCTAAGGGGAGCCTTCTGGCCACAGCACCACCTTGTGGTAGAAGGCTGTCTGAGCAGCCAGGCTCAGACACAAAGTGGGCCCCAAGTGGGTGGCTGGGTCCTCCCTTTACCCCAGGAAAGGTCCTGTGTCAGGCAGAGTATGTCACTACCATCACCTCTGTTTCATATATATCTGAGCTTGGGCAATTAAATAATCTTCCTGAGCTTCAGTGAGCTGTCTAAAAAATGGGAGCAGCTGGGCATGGTGGCATACACTTGTAATCCCAGTACTTGGGAGGCTAAGACAGGAGGCTCACAGGTTCAAGGAGTGAGCAAGTAGTGAGACTCTCATCAACCTAGTGAGACTCTGTTTCAAATTAAAAATTAAAAATAGGGGTGGGGGGGCAGTTGTAGCTTGGAGTTAGAATGTCCCTGTGTTCAATTCCCAGTAACATATGAACACACACACACACACACACACACACACACACACACACACACAGATTAAAAAATAAAAAGGATTGAGGAGAAGCCAGGCGTGGTGGCACATGCTTGTAATCCCAGCATTTGGGAAGCTGAGACTGGAGGATCCGGGTTCGTGGCCAGCCTCAGCTACCTAGAGAGGCACTCTGCAACTTAGTGAGACTCGGTTTCAAAAATAAAGAATAAAAAATAGGGCTGGGGGTATAGCTTGGAGGTAGAATGCCCCTAAGTTCAATCCGCAGTACCGCAAAAAAAAAAAAAAAAAAGGATTGAGGAGAGTGGGACATGGTGGCACACACCTGTAATGCCAGTACTTGAGAGACAGACTGGAGGACGGGAGGTTGAAGGCCCGCTTCAGCAACTTAACAAGGCCCTCAGCAACTTGGTGAGATGCTGTTTCAAAATAAAGAACAAAATGGGGGGAAAGTGTACCTCAGAGGTAGAACACTCCTGGGTTCAATCCCCAGTATTTTCCCTACCACCCCCCCCACATACATACACACATACACACCAGTTGAGGAAGACATTAGGTAATACAAGACAGAGTGGCAGGTGGCTCATTGCAGATGTTCCCGAAACAATGGTCTCTGCTGCCTTCCATCTGGACTGGATGCCTGGGAACCCCTAGCTGCCCAAAGGCAGGGCTGAGGGGATGCCATAAACCAAAGCCTAGGATGAGAAACTTCTCCCTCAGCTCCTGCAAGAAACCATCCCTAGCTACCTCATCAGCCACCACTTGCCTCTAGGAGCCCCTTCAGTTTAGGACAAGCCAAGCTGGTTTGTTAGGGACTGAGAGGCCTCCTGGAACGTGAGACCTTCCGTGCTAACACTGCACAAGTTGGTCACCCCTCCACGCTGTTCTGCATGGTCCAGGGCTTCAAAAGCACAACTTAAGAAAGGTCTGAGACAGCAGCCCGGAGCCTGCACGGCCCCAGGTGAGTCTCGTGAACACCAGCATCTGCCAGCTTCCACTCCAGTGCTCTGGTGGTGCTTCTTCACGGCGTCTAGTGTGAGCACTCAGCTTCCACAGCGAGGGCCCTGAGGCGTGGCTCAGCACATGCTCAGTGACAGAACCCAGGGAAGACAACAAAGAACTGTCTAAACACTTGGCTCCAGACCCAATCTGCAAAGTAGACCAGCAGCGACAGGGCACCTGTTTTGCACTCAGCTTTAGGGTTGGTGCCATGTGTTTCTGTACCATCCTTCCATTCCTTCATTAAATACGTGCTGTGTACCTACTGCTTAGCACAGTAGGGACGTTCATCCCAATGACAGGAGCTAAAGCATTAACACCTATAGAAACATGATCATTTTAGATAGTTGTAAATATCATAAACAAGAGCCAAGCAGGGTGATGTGTTGGGGAGGGAGTGTGTTCAACAGCATCTCCAAGGAGGTGATATTTGGCTGAGTCCTGAAGGGTGCATAGCTTGCCATCCTAAGATTTAGGGAAAGGTGTTCCAAGAGAAGGAATGGCCATTGCAAAGATCCTGAGGCAGAAACAAGGAGCACAAGGACAAGAGTGGCAGGAGCATAGCGAGCTGGGACAGGGTGACAGGAGCTGAGGTTGGAGAGGTAGGCGGGGGCCAGTTTAGACACCGGGCCTTCAGGACCACTGCAGGCCTTGGCATTTTATTCTGCACATAAGGGAAAGCCATGAAATGACAGGAGCTGATCCACATTGTTAAAGGCTCACTTGGACTTTGGTTTGGAGAAGAAACTGGAGGGGGGCTGAAAGTGGAAGTAGGGAGCCAGTTAGAGTCTCCTGCAAGCCAGGTACAGTGATGCACACCTATAATCCCAATACTTGGAAGGCTGAGACAGGAGGATTGCAGGTTCAAGATCAGGCTCAGCAACTTAGCGAGACTCTGTTTACAAACAAAAAATTAAAAGGACTGGGGGTATAGCTCAGAGGTAGACTACCCCTGGGTTCAATCCCTAGTACCACAAGAGAAAAAAGTCCCATCACATCGTGCAGCATCCAAACAGGAGGTGACAGAAACTGCGGATGGAGAGAAGAGCAAGGAGGACACACTCTGGAAAGGAGAGTGGGGCTTGCTGAGGGGTCTCAGGAGGAGGGGAGCAAGCGGAAGGGCACAGAGAAGGCCGCCTCCTGAGCGTCTCAGTTAGAACCCAGGCGCGTGGATGAAAGGCTGGTTTTGTTGATGGGAAGGACTAGGGCAGGTATTTCAGATGGGTGGAATTCTGGCTGCCTAAGAACCCTCCTGGTAGAGATGGCAAGTGTACCCCAGGAGGCGGCTGGCTTTGTATACAGGGACAGACAGGACACGATGGATTATCCCTGGGCCACTTTAACAGATTGGAAGATTATAGCTTTTTATTTTAGCCAGAAAGAATGCTGCCTTTTCCTTCTGAAAGGAATTCTCATTAAGAAATTGGAGAAATTGATCATCAAAGAAAAATGGTATGTTGCACAACAACTATATTAAGATTCCTTTTAGCTGGTCATGGTGGCACATGCTTGTAATCCCAGTACTTGGGAGTCTGAGACAGGAGGATCAAAGGTTCGAAGCCAGACTTCACAACTTAGTGAGGCTCTCAGAAACCTAGTGGGATTGCAGGCTCTCAGAAACAAGCCAGGTGTGGTGATGCATGCTTGTAATCCCAGTACTCAGGAGGCTGAGACAAGAGGATCTCAGGTTCATGGCCAGCCTTAGCTATTTAATGAGGCCCTACACAATTTAGTAAGACCCTGTCTCAAAATAAAGAATAAAAAATAGGGCTGGAGGTGTAGCTCAGGGGTAGAATGCCCTGAGTTCAATCCCCAGTACCACACACACATACAGAAAGTGATTTTGTACATCTGGAAAATTGTGTGCATGTGTGTGTGTGTGTGTGTGTATAAAGCTATGGATATAGTATAAAGTATGTATTTATATTATATATACTATATATACATATATAACATGTTTCATATTATATATACATATATATGTGTGTGTGTGTGTGTGTGTGTGTGTGTATCCCTTGATCCTGCAATCCCACTTCTCCAAACTATCCCTAAGATATACTAGCAAAATATTCAAAATAATGTGTGAATAAAGCTCTTCACTGCAGTGACACCAGACCACTGAAGCCATCCATCTAGTCCCTAATAGAGAACTGGTTGACCCTCAGTGGTACATCTGCATTAATAAGGTAGTATGCAGCTAGGATAAAGAGTGAGGAAGAGTTCTAGCTGCAATTTTGAAGGACTCTTCAGAATATAGTTAGTGAAATCAACAAGGAATAAAATGACTTTTGAATAAGAAGTGGATGGTATAGAATACAAATGTGTGTGTATCTTCTTTTATTTTTGTATTTATTTACACATTTATGTATTTATTTATTTTATTTTTGTGTGTGTGGTACTAGGAATGGAACCCAGGGGCCTCCTGGCTATGCCCCCCAGCCCTATTTTAATTTTTTTATATAGGAAGAGAGTCTCACTAAGTTGCTGAAAGCCTCACTAAGTTGCTGAAAGCCTCACTAAGTAGCTGAAGCTGGCTTCAAACCCACGATACTCCTGTCTCATTCTCCCAAGAACTGGGATTATAGGCATGTGTTACCATGCCTGGCTTCCTTATACTTTAAAAATAAACAATAGAATAAGTTAAAAAATCTCTTGCAATGATCACCAATAGAAAGAAAGAGGAAACATGATTGAGGGGGCAAGGATATAACTAGACTCCTCTGAATTAACCTTGCTTCGTAGTTTTTACTTTGGAAGCATGTAAATGTTTTAGAAAAATAAGACAATTAATTTAAAGATAAATAAAAGAATAATACCTAAAAATGTAAAACAAAATGAATCAAATGACATTCATTATCTATCAAGTTGGTAATGTGTCCATGTGTAGAAAAATTACTTTGACTTCAAAACAATATTTTGCATACTATAAGTTGAATATAAACTAAGGACAAAAAATTTGCCACAAAGGAATCTTAAACTACAATCAATTATCATACTTTTAGAAATAATATTGGTAAAGCTGGGTGTGGTGCCGCTTGCTTATAATCCCAGTACTTGGGAGGCTGAGGCAGGAGGATTGCAGGTTCGAGGCCAGCCTCAGCAACTTGTAAGGTCCTCTGTAACATAGTGAGACCCTATTTCAAAATAAAGAATTAAAAAAAATGGCTGGGGGTGTAGCTTGGAGGTAGAATGCCCCGGTTCAATCCCCAGTACCGCCAATAATAATAATAATAATAATAATAATAATAATAATAATAATAGCCGGGCGTGGTGGCGCACGCTTGTAATCCCAGCATTCGGGAGGCTGAGACTGGAGGATCCGGGTTCGCAGCCAGCCTCAGCTACCTAGTGAGGCACTCCGCAACTTAGTGAGACTCGGTTTCAAAATAAAGAACAAAAAATAGGGCTGGGGGTATAGCTCGGAGGTAGAATGCCCCTGAGTTCAATCCCCAGTACCGCAAAAAAAAAAAAAATAATAATAATAATAATAATAATAATAATAGTAAGTGATAAGCTGGGAGTGATAGCACATGCTTGTAATCCCAGTACTTAGAAGTGGTATACCTTCCAGCTATTCCACTTCTGGATATCTTTCCAAACGGACTGAAATCAGAAAATTACAGTAATATATGCATATCCATTTTATAGCAGCAAAATTCACAATAGCCAAATTATCCAACCAACCTAGGTGTCCATCAACAGATGAATGGATAACAAAATTATGGGATATCACACAGTGAAATTCTACTCAGCAATCAAGAATAAAATAATGTCATTTGCAGGAAAATTGATAGACCTGGAGAACATTATGTTAAGTGAGATGAGCCAGTCACAGAAAGTGAAGGGACATATGTTTCCTTTAATATGTGGGCGCTGGGGAGTAATGGGGATACCAGAGGGACTCCAGATAATGGAGAAGAAACTTCAGTTGAACCAGAGAGGTGGCCTAGGGGAAGGGGACGGGGGGGGGGGGGGGGGGGGGGGGGGGGGGGGGGGGGGGGGGGAGGGAGGATCAATGAAGGAATTACTGCCATCGACATTATGTAGCTATATGAGAATACCAATGTTAACCCTGTATGGGGAAGTGGAGGAGAATGGGGTAGGAGCTGGGGGAAAGCCCAGAAAGTGCTAGGTACATGTATGTCACTATCACGCTGAGCTACTTTATGATGTGAGATTATAATGTACCAATAAAAGCATAAAAATAATAAAATAAAATAAAGTGATTACTAAACTGGATGTGGTGGCCTACACTTATAATCCCAGTACTTGAAAAACTGAGACAGAAGGATTGCAGGTTCAAGGACAGCCTCAGCAAGTAGTTAAGATGCTCATCAACCTAGCAAGACCCTACTTAAAAGTAAAAATAAAATAGGGCTGGGGTGTAGCTCGGAGGTAGAATGCCCCTGGGTTCAATCCCCAGTACCACAAAATAAATAAAAAGTGATTACCCGTTGGAATTAGACATGGTGGCACACACTTATAATCTCAATACTTGGGAGGCTGAGACAGGAGATTCACCAACACAGTGAGACTCTCAGCAACCTAGCAAAATCTTACTTCAAAACAAAATATGAAAAGGACTTGGGGTATAGCTGGGAGGTAGAATGCCCTCGGGTTCAATCTCTTGTGCAACAATAACGACGACAACAACAACAAAAAAAAGATTACCTGTTGGGTATACCTAATGCAGTATTTGCAAGATAAATCAAACCTTTTCTGGGATTTCCTTGAAAACACCCCAAGAGTAGGGGCAGATGTTGTGAGAAGGAGATACATGAAACAATTCTCTACACAGTGATGGACATCTGGGGGTTAACAATGCTATTTCTCTCCTTTTGTATATGTTTTCCATAAGAGAACTGGGCTTTTGTTTTGTTGAATTATTTATTTATGGCACTGGGGATTGAACCCAGGGGCATTCTACCTCCAAGCTACACCCCCAGCCCTATTTTATTTTTATTTGGAAACAGAGTCTCGCTAGGTTGATGAGTCTCCCTACTTGCTAAGGCTGTTCTCGAACCTGTGATCCTCCTGTCTCAGCCTCCTGAGTACTGGAATTACAGACGTGAACCACCACACCCAGATGTTGTTGAGTTTTAAATGATCCTGTTCACATAGATCATAGCCCCCTGGTGATGATTGGACTCACCTGTGAACATACTAAAATCCGTTGACTTGTACACTTTAAATGAGTCAATTATATGGTAACTCTTAATACAGTAAAAATTTTTAAGAAAAAAATAACCAAACTTTAAAAATGCCTAGAGATTATATTTGCTTCCAGGCCTGAGCTGGATTTCTAAAAGGGGGCTCACAGCTATCCTGCAGGGACCGGCCCATGAGCCTAAGGCGGAGGCACTGAGAGCCAAGATTAGGTGAGGTGGGTGGACTTTCTCACCTCGCTGTTGGCGCGGGCCTGCTCCTGAATCCGAGCTGGGGTGGGTGAGAGCCACCGCCGGCTGGGGCTGGTCGCTAGGAAACAGACCAGAGCTTCACCCTCCATCCACCTTCTCTGAGCTTTCTAGGTCTTGCTTTTCACCACCCAAGTGGTAATATATCCGTCCCAGAATTTAACAACTCCATAAAAACAGCTGAACACCGACCGCCCTTCTGAGAGAACAACTGATGCCTCGCAACGAAACTGGTTCTGCTTGGCCCACACCTCCTGGGGGTGTGGGGCAGGGTGCACCCACATCTCCTGGGGGTGTGGGGCAAAGCTAACGACAAAGCACCCTTTCTTCATGCCCTGAGCAGCCAGACGCTTCAGCTGGCACCAAGCGGGGATGAAGCTCCCCCGCCCCCGCCCCGGAGGACTTCTGGATGGGGATTTGTGGCGTGGCACCGGTATTCCTAGAAAATGCCTCCTCTCTGATCCGCAAGCTAACGCCCCTAACCAGAGACACCAGGGGGAGACGCCCCAGGCACATTTCCAAACTGCAGAGCTGCCCAGGGAGGGCGGGGTGCCTGGGCCCGGGAGGAAGGCAGGCAGGGTGGGGGTCTGCGGGCGGAGGAAGGGGGCCACACGACCATAGTTACTGCGAGTTGAAGGTCAAGGGTGGGGGTGGTCCCCAGCCCGGCTTGTGGCCCCGGCGCTGCGCCCGGGCCGCCACGCGGGGAGAGGTGGGCCCGGCTGGACCCGCCGCAGGGCGAGCGCAGGGCCGGGACCCCGGGCCTCCTTCCTGGAGCCCGGAGCTCGGGTCGCCCCGCAGAGATGCCCGGGGTTTTCGATGCCCACGACCAGCCAGGGTGCCCGTCGCAGGGCAGCGCCCTGGGATCCCGGGTTCGCATCCCCGGCACAGTGGCAAGGACAGGAGGCTGTTTAAGAACTGCCTAAGGAGAGAACTTAGATGGGGCAGAAGGTGGAAGTCAGGGTTCACGAGAGCGTGTTGCGCAGTAGCAACAAGCAGCTCGGAAAACCAGTACAGGGTTCTAGCGCGACCTGCTTCCTGCCCGTTGCCAAGCAGGAAGTGAAACAGAGGTCTTAAGCTCGGCAGGAACAGAGGTGACTAAAGAGAAACTAGCTCCTTCTCTCCGGCAAGGATATAAAAAGTTGTAATGCTCCAGGTGAGGCTCGAACTCACAACCTCGGCATTGCTCTGCATGTACTGCTGTATAAGTACCGCGCGCTAACCGATTGCGCCACTGGAGCTCCGCTGAGCTGGCGTCGCGATGGCTCTATCAGGGCTCACTCGCTCTGCGGGCCTCCACGGAGCATGCGCGTCGATCGCTCACCGCTCGCGGCTCGCGGCTAGGACCCGGTCTTTTGCAACTTCCGGCCGATGGCCCGGCGGCTCCCGACCCAGCTGGCCGAGGGATCCTGCGAACCTCCCCCTCGAGGATGGAGGGCGGGTTAGCATGGCGGAGCCAGCGGGCCACTGGGGCCGCGCCAAGGTGCCAAGGGCGTAGGCCGAGTCGGGGCAGCGCCGTGGGAGGAGCGGCATGGCCCCTGCCGCGTCCTTGGCTGGGCTTCGCCTCGGGAGCGAGCCGCGAGGGGCGAGGCCAGCCCGGGGCGGCAGGCGGGCCTCGCTGACGCGGGCAGAGGGGTGGGGCCGAGGCGGGCGCCCCGGGCTCGGGTCCCAGGTCCTCGGGGTGGCCGCTCAGTACCCCGCGCCCGGGGCAGATCAGTGAACTGGAAGGCGCGACCGCATTCCCGCGCTGGAGCGGAGAAGCCTGTGGTTGAGCGAGTCTGGGTGGCTTCCGACCGGCTGCGAGGGAGCTCCCCAAACGGGGGACCCAGGGCGGCCTCCACGGTGCGGGTCCGGAGCTCTGCGGCTCCTCGAGCATCCTGGGGCATGCCCGGCAGGAGTGTCCCCGAGATCGCGTCAAGCCACTGGCATTCCGAGGACACAGATAGCACGCAGGCCTTTGAGAGCCTGAGCCCTGCGAATTGTGTTGGGCCACAAAATGTTTCGTTTTCTTTAATTTTAAAAACAAGTACCAATATTTCAAACCAAGAGATCCCATACAAATATCTGAATAGCCATTTCTGTTTTTAACAACAGAAAATGAAGGAGCTGTACCCAAGGCCAAGGAGCAATGAACTAGGATAGGAGTTAGCTGTGGTCCTCAGTGGTCCTCTTCAGTCTTAAGAGACTTTTAAATAAGTCTCTTACTCCTTCTAGGCGTTTATTCATCTCAGCCTCAGCAACTTAGCAGAGGACCTCTGCAATTTATTGAGATCCTCTCTGAATTCAAGACTCTATAAGAATTTTCCAAATTGGGTGTGGTGGTGCAAGCCTGTAATCCCAGTACTTGGGAGACTGAGACAGAAAGATCACAGGTTCGAGATCAGCCTCAACAATTTAGAGAGCCTCACCAACTTGGCGAGACCCTGTTTCAAAACCAAAAAAAGGGCTGGATGTGTAGCTCAAAGGTAGAATACCCCTGGGTTCGATTCCCAGTACCACGTACACACAAGAGCTTTCCAGCCTATCACAATTGGAGAACCCTTTTCCCCAAGTAACTTATCAACACCTGGAAATTATTTTAACCGTGTAATCAATTGTATAAGATATGAAATAAAGGAATGTTGTTTTGGTGTTAGTGGGGATTAAACCCAGGGGCATTCTACCTCCAAGCTACCTAATGGCATTACAAGCGTGTGCCACCATGCCCAGCGTATTATTTTTTATTTTGAAACAGGGTCTCACTTAGCAGATGTCCTCTGCTAAGTTGCTGAGGCTGACTTCAAACCTGAAATCCTCCCGTCTGTACTGGGATTATAAATTTGTGCCACGATGCACGGCATATGAATGTTTTTACTTTTATTTTTATTGCAGTACTGGGGATTGAATCCAGGGGCATTCTACCTCTGAGCTACACCCCCAGCACCTTTTCTTTCTTTCTTTTTTTTTTTTTTGGCGGTACTGGGGATGGTACCCAGGGGCATTCTACCTCCGTGCTCCACCCCCAGCCCTATTTTTTATTCTTTATTTGGAAACAGGGCCTCACTAAGTAGCTGAGGTTGGCCACGAACCCGGATCCTCCTGTCTCAGCCTCCCAAGTACCGGGATTACAAGCGTGCACCACCACACCCGGCCCTATTTTTTATTCTTTATTTTGAAACAGGGCCTCACTAAGTAGCTGAGGCTGGCTTCGAACCCGGATCCTCCTGCCTCAGCCTCCCAAGTACTGGGATCACAAGCGTGCCCCACCATGCTCAGCTCGAATGTTTTTTAAATAAAATCAAGTTTAGGTCCATGTATAACTAAGACAGTAATGCCTGTAATATAAAAAGACTAGTCTCAACCTTTCCCATTTATGAAGTAATGCAAAATCTACTAATTATGTAAGAGGAAAGCATGCCTTGTTAACAAATAACTTTTAAAATAACATATTTGGTATTGGGACAAATGTACTGTATATTAAAATGCATGAAATATAATGACTCATTGTAGCCTCAGAAATAGACTAAAATTGCTTTTCTAAATGAATGCTTGAAATTAATGCCTTTTACACTTTAAAAAACTGATGTATTAGAGCCGGGCGTGGTGGCGCATGCTTGTAATCCTAGCATTTGGGAGGTTGAAACCGAAGGATCCGGGTTCGCGGCCAGCCTCAGCTCCCTAGTGAGGCACTCCGCAACTTAGTGAGACTCGGTTTCAAAGTAAAGAATAAAAAATAGGGCTGGGGGTATAGCTCGGAGGTAGAATGCCTCTGAGTTCAATTCCCAGTACCACAAAAAAAAAAAAAAAAAAAAACCTGATGTATTTTTATTACTTCCATATTTTTTATGTTTCAATGATGAGATAAATCAGGAGGGTTCAGACTGCTATATGCAAGTACCATTGTGCAAGGAACAAAAAGTGGGTACAGCTGGTTTTTCTTCCCAATAATGAAAGGCCAAATCGGATAGTCATTGTATTTTCTCTTTATGGCTTTAGTTTCTGATATACAAGAGACATGATGAGTCATATAAACATTTTGATTAGCTGAATGTAACTTGTGAATCTAGTGGCTGAAAATCATCTTGATTCAAATTTATGCAATTGTCATTTTACAGTCCTCATTTACTTTATTTCAGCAAACTTTTTATATATTTTTTATTTTTAGACAGTATTCATTATGGTTATTTATTAAGCGGTATATGACCACCAAAATTTTGCTGTAGAGAAATCATAACCCACACAAGGAACCACCTGAGAAGCTGTCATATGGACAGACACCTGCTATTCAGGTACTGCTACATGTACTGGTCACCAGGCATCCAGAAGTTCCCAAAGTTATTTTACTGGGGGAAGAGGAAGGAAGGAGGATCTTAATAGTTATTTTAATTCTTTTCTAATTAGAAATCTAAAAGATGCCACTGCCAGCCAGGTGCAGTGGTGTGTGCTTGTAATCCCAGTACTTAGAGGCTGACATAGGAGGATCCCAGGATCAAGGCCATCCTAAGCAACTTAGTGAGGCCCTCAGCAACTTAATGAGACCCCGTTTCAAAATAAAAAAATAAAAGGGGATAGGAGTGTAGCTTGGATGTAGAATGCCCCTGGGTTTGATCCCTAGGACCAAACAAACAAACAAACAAATAAAAAAAACCCTGCATTTGGCAATGCCTAAAGTCCTTTCCTATCCAGCTAGTTCCTGAGCCTTACCAGCACCACATAGAAAAATGACCCTTTGCTTCCCCTTAGGAGAAGACAGATAGGTGGATCCCAAGGCCATGCTCTAGGGAAGGGTGATGCAAAGTGAGCAGATTGCGGAGTGGAGTGTGATGCTAAACTGAAGGACTGCAGCCAAAAGAAAGAAATGGTGAGCACTGGTCAGAGGGGGGAAAATTTGAAAGTTTACCAGCATCCAATGTTGAAGAGAGTATGGGGCAATGGACAGTGTTCAGTTTGTTTGGTTTTAATCTATCAATGTTTTAAATGCATATGTCCTTTGACCCAGCAGATTCTATGGGATTCTCCCCTATAGAAACACCCATGCTTGTGAACAAATATTTCATCCAATCTACGATGTCCAAAATTGTAAAAGATACCATTATTTTATGTATCATTAAAGGGGAAATGTTACCATTTAAACTATAACACAGTACTTTAATGTCACTTAGAAATTTTATTTTTATACTTATTAAATAGCTCTTTTAGATGGACTCGTATATACATTTTTTTTTTAATCAAAAATTCCTCTTAGTAGGGCGTGGTGGTGCATGCTTGTAATCCCAGTACTTGGGAGGCGGAGACCTGAGGATCTGGGTTCATTGCCAGTCTCAGCTACTTAGTGAGGCCCTCCACAACTTAGGCCCTGCACAACTTAGTGAGGCCCTGTTTCAAAAGAGGGCTGGGAGCCAGGCGTGGTGGTGCACACTTGTAATCCCAGTACTTGGAAGTCGGAGACCTGAGGATCTGACCTCAGCTACCTAGTGAGGCACTCCGCAACTTAGTGAGACCCTGTTTCAAAATAAAGAATAAAAAATAGGGCTGGGGATATAGCTCGGAGGTAGAATGCCCCTGAGTTCAATCCCCAGTACTGCAAAAAACAAACAAACAAATAAACAAAATCTTCAAGGGGAAAGTGACCCTGGATATCAAGCTCACCTCAGGCCCCTTCTGTTCTCCCTGAAATCCTGACCTCTCAATTCCTGGATGACCTTGGGTGGACGGATGACCACGACCTGGATGACCACTGATGCCTTCAAACTAATTTTTTTTGGTAGCTACTATTGTGGAAGGGCTTCATAGAAGCAGATACATCCAAAGCTAGTATGACCACATAACATCTTCCAAAGAGACGTTTCTGAGAGTAAGCGGTAATACCGGACCACCAGCTGGGCGTGGTGGCGCACGCTTGTAATCCCAGCATTTGGGAGGCTGAGACCGAAAGATCTGGGTTCGAGGCCAGCCTCAGCTACTTAGTGAGGCACTCTGCAACTTAGTGAGACTCTGTTTCAAAATAAAGAATAGCCGGGCGTGGTGGCGCACGCTTGTAATCCCAGCATTTGGGAGGCTGAGACCAGAGGATCCGGGTTCGCGGCCAGCCTCAGCTACCTAGTGAGGCACTCCGCAACTTAGTGAGACTCGGTTTCAAAATAAAGAATAAAAAATAGGGCTGGGGGTATAGCTCAGAGGTAAAATGCCCCTGAGTTCAATCCCCAGTACCGCAAAAAAAAAAAAAAAAAAAGAATAAAAAATAGGACTGGGGGTATAGCTTGGAGGTAGAATGTCCCTGGGTTCAATCTTCAGTACCGCAAAAATAAATAAATAAATAAATAATAATACTGGACCACCAAGCATGAATTGTGACTGTCCCAGACAATGGGGTTTTGTTTGTTTGTTTGTTTGTTTGTTTGTTTGTTTTTGCAGTACTGGGGATTGAACTCAGGGGTGTTCTACTTCCGAGCTATATCCCCAGCCCTATTTTTTATTCTTTATTTTGAAAAAGGGTCTCACAGCCGGGCGTGGTGGCGCATGCTTGTAATCCCAGCATTTGGGAGACTGAGACAGGAGCATCCGAGTTCGCTGCCAGCCTCAGCTACTTAGTGAGGCACTCCGCAACTTAGTGAGACCGTATTTCAAAATAAAGAATAAAAATAGGGCTGGGGTATAGCTCAGAAGTAGAATGTCCCTGAGTTCAATCCCAGTACCGCAAAAAAAAGAAAAGAAAAGAAAAGAAAAAAGGTCTCACTAAGTTGTGGAGTGCCTCACTAGTGAGCTGAGGCTGGCCTCGATTGGCCTCGAACCCGGATCCTCCGGTCTCAGCCTCCCAAATGCTGTGTGTGCCACTATGCCTGGCTTAGACAATCTGAACATATGGTTACTCTACTGCACTGCTACTAATATGTTAAACATAATTTGGGAAAACTCCCTGTTAAATATTTTAAATTATGAGAACATAGATGAGATGGGTACCAGTCAATTTAATGCTTCACCGTTCCTACCCAAGCCCATTTTATTTATTTATTTATTTATTTATTTATTTATTTATTTATTTATTTATTTATTTATTTTTCCAGTACTGGGGATTGAACCCAGGGGCATTCTACCTTCGAGCTATACCCCCAGCCCTATTTTTTATTCTTTATTTTGAAACAGGGTCTCACTAAGTTGTGGAGTACCTCACTAGGTAGCTGAGGCTGGCTGCGAACCCAGATCCTCCGGTCTCAGCCTCCCAAATGCTGGGATTACAAACTTGTGCTACCACGCCTGGCTATTTTATTTTATTTTTGTGGTACTGGGGATAGAATCCAGGGGCATTCTACCTCCAAGCTACACCCCCAGTCCTATTTTTTTTTTAATTCTTTATTTTTGAAACAGGATCTCACTAAGTTGCAGAGGGCCTCACTAAGTAGCTGAGGCTGGCCATGAACCTGGATCCTCTGGTCTCAGCCTCCCAAGTACTGGGATTACAAGCGTGTGCCACCATGCCCAGCT
>PVLC010036669.1:0-12745 GCA_004027655.1 Graphiurus murinus | reverse complement strand
ATTAATACCAAAACCAAATAAAGACAGCATAAGAAAAGAAAACTATATGCCAATGTAATTGATGGACTTTGATGCAAAAAACTTCTGAACAAAATACTAGCAATGTGCAATAAAAATCACATTAAGAAAATTATATCCATTTTCCTGCATATGGTTAACCAGTTTTGCCAACACCATTTGTTAAAGAGGCTATCTTTTTCCAGTGTATACTTTTGGCTCCTTTGTCAAAAATCAGTTGACTGTAAGTCTGTGGGTCTGTTCCTGAGTCTTCTATTCTGCTCCATTGGTCTATGTGTCTATTTTTGTGCCAATACCATGCTGTTTTTATTACTGTGGCTTTGTAGTAGAGTTTGAAGTCACGTATTGTGAAGCCTCCTGCATGATTTTTATTGCTAAGAACTACTTTGGCTATCCTGGGCTTTTTGTTTTTCCAGATGAATTTAAGGACTGATTTTTCTATGTCTGTGAGGAGCTCCCTTGGAAATTTCATGGGTATTGCATTGAATTTGTGGATCAGTTTTGGGAGGATGGCCATTTTGATGATATTTATTCTGCCTATCCAAGAGCATGGTAGGTCCTTCTGTCTCCTAAGGTCTTCATCGATTTCTTTTTTCAGCTTTCTATAATTTTCCTTATAGAGGTCTTTAATCTCCTTGGTTAGGTTTATCCCTAAGTATTTTATTTTTCGGGGTGCTATTGTAAGTGGAATTGCTTTCTGGATTTCTTTTTCGGTTGATTTGTGGTTGGCATATAGAAAGGCTTCTGATTTTTTAAGATTGATTTTTGTATCGTGACACCTTACTGAATTTGTTGATCAGTTCTATAAGTTTTTTGGTTGAGTTTGTTGGGTCTTCTAAGTATAGAATCATGTCATCTGCAAAAAGGGATAGTTTTAGTTCTTCTTCCCTATTTTTACCCCTTTGATTTCCTTCTCTTGTCTTATTGCTCTGGCTAGAGTCTCAAGTAGTATATTAAACAGAAGAGGTGATAATGGACATCCTTGTCTTGTTCCTGTCTTTAGTGGGAACTCTTGCAATTTTTCTCCATTTAATATGATGATGGCTGTAGGCCTATTGTATATTGCCTCTATGATTTTGAGGTATGTTCCTTCTATTCCAATTCTCTGTAGTGCTTTTAGCATGAATGGGTGTTGGATCTTGTCAAATGCTTTTTCAGCATCAATTGGAATGATCATGTGATTTTTGTCTTTGAGTCTGTTTAAGTGGTGAATTACGTGTATTGTTTTTCGAATGTTGAACCAGCCTTGCATCCCTGAGATGAACCCGGCGTGGTCATGGTGTATAATTTTCTTGATGTGGTTTTGAATGCGCATTGCTAGTATCTTGTTTAGCAGTTTTGCATCTTGGTGGGATTGCAAACTTGTGCAACCACTGTGGAAAACAGTATGGAGGATCCTCAGATGAATGGGAGTGAACCTACCAAATGACCCAGCAATACCACTACTGGGTATATACCCAAAAGAATGGAAGCCAAACTATCAGACCGATGCATGTGTATCTATGTTCATAGTGGCTCAATTCACAATAGCCAAACTATGGAACCAGCCAAGATGTCCATCCGCAGATGAATGGATTACAAAACTATGGGATATGTACACAATGGAATTTTACTCAGCCATAAAGAAGAACAAAATCATTTTCTTTGCAGGGAAATGGGTGCAACTGGAAAACATTATGTTAAGTGAGATTAGTCAGTCACAAAGAGTAAAGAAGCACATGTTCTCCCTAATATGCAGATGCTAGAGAGAAGATGGGGCATAGTAGTGTCTCCAGATGAAAAGGAGAGATCCTTGATAAGCAAAGAAGTTGATTTAATTGTAGTGGATGCATGAGGCAGAGGGACACCCTAAGGCACATGATGTACTTACACAATCATATCAAGGTCACTCACTGAACTGAACCTGAGGGGGAGGGAATGGGAGGGAACAGGGTGGGAGTTGGGGAAGGGGTCAAATGAGAATTGTGTGCAAATATGTTGTTAACAACTTGTTCTTAACTAAGATGTATGCTATATTGCACGAATTACTACAATAAAAAAAATTAAAAAAAAAAAAGAAAATTATATACCTCGATCAAGTCATGTTCATGCCAGGGATGCAAAGCTCGTTCAACATATGAAAAACAATCCACATCATTCAACATGTAAACAAAACTAAGAACAAAAATTGCATGATAATTTATATAGACACTGAAAAAGCATTCAGCAAATCCAACACCCATCAGAAGTGGTGTTTTAAGCCATTCTTTTTGTCTATTGGTTTGTTTGAGGTCTTGGGATTGAACCCAAGACCTGATACATGCTAAGCAAGTACTCTACCACTGAGCTACATGCCCAGCCCACTTGAAAGGGGGGATTAAAGATTCATAAATTGGTAGAATACAAGCTGCAGAAGTTGTCAAATATTTTACAAATATTTTAAGTAAAGAATGAATGTCACTAAATATATTAGCTTTTATTCTGCACATTAAGCAAAAGAAATATGAAAATGTCAACCAGAGAAAATGATAGTCTCCTGTCTTGAGAAATATTATTAATTCACCAAATACTCTGCTTATATGGTAACTATATGAACTGAAAGGGTTTTCCTGGTGCATAGCAAAAAATAATTTCTTGGTCTTGGAAATCCATATTTGTTAATTAATATGGTGATCAAAAATATTTGGAAGTGGGGAAGTGTCTAAGTGACTTCCTGAAACATTAAATTTTTCCAAGTATTTTAATAATTTAATTTTTAAATGCTTTTTATCACTAAAATTCATTTATTCTGCATATATCCCAAAATTCTATTTCCAATCCACTTCAAGAACAACCTGAAATGAATTGCTTTTTTTTTTTTTTTTTTACTATTTTTAACTGATTTAGAAAAAAAGAAAAATGCATTTCTTCATCAGAAAATTTAAACTTTGGCCTGAAACAACATAAAATAATTATAAATATGCAAAAATCATGTGTTTATCTGGGGAGAAAATTACTTGAGGTAAACCAAAGTGATCTTTTACTTTTTTACCAAATAAAATTTATTCTCATATAAGAAATTATGTTTTTTGTATCAACACTCATGTCATATTTATACCTAAAATCCTCTAAAGCTCCCACATCCATTCATATACTCAGTGGTGTTGAATATATTGAAATATTTCAGCTATTTCCTGGATTTGTACTTTTTCCATCTAGTTTAGCTTACCTATCATTTATAATGTTGCAGATACCTTCTATTCAACATAATATTCAAAAGTATTTATTTTTTCTAGTATATCCCAAACCATGTAAAAGAAATTACATGTGAAAAGCACTTATCTGAACATTGATCTCTCTACCTACATTTATTCAATAAATTTTATCAAGTTCTAATCATGTAACATAACCTTTCAACATAAAATTTAAAAAAACTCTATATTTGGGCATTCAAGTCTTTGATCAAAATGATTCTACAATATTGTTCAATCCCATCTTTTACTTTTCCATGTGAACCCCCCTATACTTCAGTCCAGCCAAATTGCTCACTGTATTTCCCTTAAGTTTTCTCACTAGGATATAATCCTTCCTACTCTTCATTAGTTAGAATTCTATCTTTGATTATCAACCCCTTATAAGTACTCTCTTAGAATAACTTATTGGTCTCTTTTTTATTATGTTATATCCTTTTTATTATGTTAATATTCCATATTTTATGGCTATCCTTGACAGTTTTTATTTATAGTAAACAACAGAAGTCTAACTTAAAATATTAATGAAATGTATTAAATCAAAATAATAATATATCCAAAGGAACCCAGATCCAAAACTTTTAACAAAGTCACCAGGATTCAATTTCTTCTTTTCTTCTATCACTGTTTTATTGAGTGTTGGCTTTCTTCTAATATCTTCACTCTCCATATCTGATCCCCAGCAATTATGAGTTTACGTAGCACAGTTCTTAGTGCTAAGAGGTCTTATGAAAAAATAAATTATTGTTTCTAATAATTATAAAATGCTACTGAATTAATCTGAATGTCTTAATAATTCAGTTAGATGACACATGAAAATTATAGAGCAGTGACTGGCACTTAATAAGAAGGCTTAAACATGTTAGATATAATTGGTGCTATTACCCCCTTAACACGTTTGCAATCTGTTACCATCTTAGTAGCACACAGTGAGGTAAAGTAGAAATAACCTGAATGTTTTAAATAAAGCAAATATTCTCAGTGTCAATGCAATGCTAGGTAGTAGATTCAACATCCTGGGGGACACTGACTTCCGTGGACTCATTGGAGAGGTACTGCACTGGGAACAACGTGTACAGGAGTTGACTCAAATATATGGCAACATCCCATGATTTCTGTCATTAGCAAATACCTTCCTCTCTGGGAGTTTTTTTTCCCCAATTTTTGTCCAGTAATGGCAGCTCCATATTCCCTTGCTTAATCAGGTCTGATTTTGCCATTAAGGATCTTTTATTTGATTTATGTAGTTATTCCAAATAAATTAATTTCTGCAAAACAATCTAAAAGTTGAAATCACATGTCTTAGTAAAGAGGAAAACACATTTGAGGAGTGCTAAACCAAGGAATGTATTAGGTAATCAAATTTTAAAGATGGAATTCTTAAGAATTTCTATAAAATAAATGGAGGAAAACCTGAAAGCAAATATTTTCAATGTAATTTCATGAGTCCTATAATGAAAAATGTGGGTACATTTTGTTATTTATAGATGAAGTAATCAGCAGCCTGGTGGAAGTGGGGTAAGTGTTGAGGTTATGGGGGTTACAGACTGGAAGCCCCTGGCTAAGTGTAGCCATCTACTTAGAAATCATATCCTGTAGATACAATCCTGGCTTCATTATTACTTGACATATGCAGGTGAGCAAATTACTGAATTTTTCTATGCCTCAGTTTCTTCATCATAAAAACTAGAATAATAATCCAAGTGTTATGTTGATGTTATAAGAATTACATATAATATATAAGAACATTAATCACAGTGTCTGTCATGGTAGATAGGCAATATTATTATCCCAAAATCATCTTCTGAGTGAGAATTTTGTTAAGCTTATTTGAGATGTGTAAAGCCCTTTGAACAGAGGCTGGCACACATAAAGTTCTCAAGAATGTCAGCTATCATTGCCACCTCTTCTTCCATATCCCCATCCAGTGTTTAAATGACTTTAACAAAGTAGCCATACAAGTTCAGCCTGAACAATTCTATTTAGTAGAAATTGCATTTGTGTTATCACTTCTTATTTTAGTTTTTGAAATTTAGTTTTTCTCTTAAAATGAATTTTTTATTAACAAAAAGCATCTCAGGTATCTTAAAGATAATTATTTTTCTTATATCCCAATGCCTAATATGCACACCATTGTTTGTAGTTGTACATAAATTGTTAATTCACAGAGAATGAAAATGGCAGATTTCTCAAGTGAATTGAAGAATATATCAAATTATCCTAGAACAATGAAGGCCACATAGATATCATTTGCTTTCAGGCAAATAAAACATTCCCTCAAATTTTGCCAGTATCTACAGTGCAGGCAAAGCTCTTAGGGAAAATAAATTGGAATCTTTTTTAGCCTCTTTCTTTTTAAAGGAAATCAACTTACTTTATTTCCAACATCCATATCTCTCTTTGAAGTGAATAAATTCATATAAAAGTGAATGAATTTTAAATTTTATCTCCTATCTCTCAGATGATTCTTCATATCACAACTTCTATAATTAAATTTTAGTATTTTAAACAAATTTTAGAAGATTAGTGGTAAATCTAACTCAAGAAGTTTTATACATCCATATTATGCTGTTCGCATAATCTTATGGCAAAAGATTAAGGAGACTTCTTTTTGTGTGCATTGGGGATTCAAAGCTGAATAATTATTTCATGAATTAATAACTTGCTTTAGGTAAATCCTTACATTGAGTTCCAACTCGAGGTCTCATCAGACAACTTCTTATCATTATCAATTCTTCAAATGATTTTCAAACCTTCTTTATTATTTCTTCTTTCAAATAACTCTGAGGATTGGAAGAGCCATCTTGGGGCAATATTATCCTTAGAGATGGATTCTAAACCTTATTTCAGTTAGAAATATTAGAAGGGTAATAGGAACAGAATTACTTAGCATATTTTGGGATCAAATTATATATGCTATTTAAAATAATTTTTCATCAATCAACAATAATAAATCATATACCAGTATGGGAATGGGTCAATAGCATTCTATATTCCATGCATATACATCATGAAGTAAAAGTATAGTTGCTAATACAGTGGCTAGTACACAATGCTCCTCTTCATTCTACAGAATGCAGTCTGCAACAAGGATCCCTATTAGTTATTTTCAGAGCCTACTCCCCTCCAAGACTCAGCCACAGCCACTTTTACTCTGTGAAACAGAAAATGATCAAGATAGTCGTAAGATCCTACCTCACTTTGACTAAACTTTAGACAAGTTTTTTCCTTAGTATAGGCCCCTGAGCTCAATTTTTCTACAGGGTATACTTTAGAAAACTTGAACAGTAAATTCTTTCTATGCTCCTTTGAAATGCAAATCTTCTTCCCATCTCTGGCTAGTTTTACAATCAAGAAATATTTTTCTTAAGATTTGGGGAGCCATTCTTTTGAAATGTAATCATCAGAAACATTAGTGTCCCTCTCTCCCATTCTGTGTGAGAGGTTAGGAAACTAATTTTAATAAGAGTTAGTAAAACAGGTGGCCTATCACATTGAACAAGATTTCCACATGTTTCCACTGGTTCAGCTCAGTACTTAAAAAACTATTCTGCCTTTTGTTTCTTAGTATTTGAGCTCTAGTTCTCAAACTAGATTCAATAGTTTTGAATACAGTTTTCATGGCTTGCTTAATTACATTAGGTATATTTTTGTTTGATTTATCATTTGTTTTGCTTTGTTTTTTGACAAAGGCAACAAGTTCTTATGTCTCTTTGGTTATGACCATACCTGCAAACACTTTGAGAATAACATTAAGCTTCAGGGATGTCATTATTCCATTTTAATATAGCCTACTTAGATAATGGATTACTCTGAGCAAAATTTGCAGGGAATCTTTGATTTTACTACTACCATTAAAATTACTTGCAGTTATTAGTCCAAAATTCTCACTGTTATAGCAGGGGAATAGGTACATAACTTTTCTAAAAGTTTAGTTTTATTATTCTTGCTTTAAGTTGCAATTATTTGTGAATTTAGAGTCATCAGCAAAAGTTTTGTGACAAAAAAAATTGAGAAATGCAGATTAAATAAAATTGAATGAATTTTATTATTGTAGAACTTCCATAATATGCCTTTGAACTTTGTGAATCTATAAACTAAAGATATAGTTTGAAGTGTATTTGTCCAGAGTATCATTGTGGCCTGAGGTTCCTTGGAATAAATGTTAAAACATGTTGATCAATAACATTGAACATTGTTTTTCAAATCAGGCTGCTTTTCTAAATAACCTTGAAGGGATTTTTGTTTTGATAGTTTCTCTGAAACACAAGCCTAAGAGAACACAGAAAAAAATCTCTCCTCCTTCTGTGTCTTTCATAGTTTTTTTTTTTTCAAATTTCCCAAATGTCATTGTTAAAGCCAGTAGGTAATAATTCAGCATCTTCATTATATAAATTATCTTATGATTTGGGTTCTGTCATTAGTACTATATCATGTCACTTTCCATCTTCAAAATAATTTATTACTACTTTAGTATTCATATCTCATAAGCTATAAATTACTTTAAAATTCTCTTCCTAAATATCTCCTTGAAGGAGCTACCCAAACCAACTCCTCTATTTACATTCTTTTGTCCTCGAATGTAGATGCAATATGGCAAAATATCTCCTGTAAAATTGTTTCACTATAGTTATGGATAGACATGTTACTAACAATGCTCCTATGAGTTCAATATAGCTTTATAATAATTTGATCTTATTTTTTTATTTCTACTCAAATGGAGTTGAATCACTTCCAAACCATTACATCATTTGTCTGGCATTGCACAAAAATATGGTATATGTTTAGTAGCCACTTTCTGACTAAAACCCTGGATGAACTCAGAAGATTAACAAATTTGTATCTCAAAGAAGATATCTATATCTATATTTCTCTTTCATCCACATCTCTATTTCTCTATTATCTATACCTATGATCATAAAACTTCCAGAAGTGCTATGAATGCAAACAAAGTGAGGCATTATGGCTAGTTAAAATGTATGCTCTGTTTACAGTTTCATATAAGACAACATATATATCTATATCTATATCTATCTATCTCTCTCTATATATATATGTTTGAAAATTAAACACACAAAATGACCTTTTAAATACATGCAACTAGGAGGGACAAGATGGTGACAAAGAGGGAAAAAGTGTGTTTCAATGACTCTGAGATTCAGAATTCAAATGCCAGGAAGATTGCTTCTTGACAAGTGAAGAAAAGCAGTGAAAAATTCAATAAAACAATGAAAGTTGAAACATGATGGAATCAGAGCCAGAAGAGAGGTCAGAGGACTGTAAAGAGCACCACACATCTCACCTGATGAAGTGGAAATAAATTCACCTGGGGAGTGGAAATGACTGAAGCCAGGTTGCACCTGGGCTGGAGGCTGCCATCACCACAGCTCACAGAGACCTCCAGCAAAGAAGCAGTAGATTATTATGTAGCCAGCAACTACAGTCCATCATCAAAATATTCAACTTTTCACTCCACACTCAACAAAGACCTGGATACCAAGACCATTCAGATCCAGCCAGATCCTGCAGCTAGAGCTGAACCCATTTCTCCCTGTAGAGACTCAGTCATATCTTATGACTGCAGCTGAATCCATAACAGAGACCTGGAGAGGCACTCATCAAGACCATAATTTAACAAGGCATCTCAGTGGAAGACTTCCCTGGGCATCCACAGAGACTTGTGTGGCAAGGAAATAGACTCTCAGGGTTTAAAACTGCAAATCACTCCTGCAGAGGTGGAGGTAGGGGCTACTGTTGGAAAAAGAGGAAACATGAATTAGCAGACAGCACTTAGAAACATTCAGGCAGAAGGGACCTAGGGTTTGAAGTTCACCAATCCCTTGTAGGATTTCTTGGTATCATCAAAAGATATCCAGCCATGGTGTCTGAGGAGGAATAGCTCAGTCTACTGAGTTGCAGTCTCAGAAGACAATAAACTTGTGCCTACCTATATTTGGGTACTATAAGCATCAACACCAGTGGCCAATAAGGGCTCATGTGATTGCAAACCATTCAGTCTGTTTTTGTGCCAATACCATGCTGTTTTTATTATTGTGGCTTTGTAGTAAAGTTTGAAGTCAGGTATTGTGATACCTCCTGCATGGTTCCTATTACTAAGAACTACTTTGGCTATCCTGGGCTTTTTGTTGTTCCAAATGAATTTAAGGACTGATTTTTCTATGTCTGTGAGGAGTGACCTTGGTAATTTCATGGGTATTGCATTGAATTTGTAGATTACTTTTGGGAGGCCCTTATAGGTTCTAAATGGCAAAGACAATTATGATCTTTAATTTACTCATAGTGTTTACAAAGACAGAGAAAAATTTAGATGTTAAATACATTTTTAGTAATGGGCTTGATAGTAACAAAAAGAATATCATCAAAAAGAAAGACCAACCAATTTTTGGAAAAATTTACTGGCCAGGAGAGAATCCTGAGTACTTAGATATAGCACTAAGGAACATATCTTAAAACTAATTATAGTTACATATGTCATATAAAATCTATATTTAGAAATGAGAAGAATACAGGAAAAAAATACAAGGGACGACTGAGAGAATTTTTTTCTTTCCTGAATTTCTATAATTGAATTGTGGTAAAGATAATGCACCTGTTGTAGATATTTGTTTCTGAGACATTTTTCACTTTAGCATTAATTGGTCACTGAAATAGTATTACATATAATCTCCTCTCTAATCAATACTTTTAAATTATTTTAAATAATGTACATTTTTCTCATATACATAGTTTACATTATTGAGAAATTTTAAAAAATATTAATTACTCTAAAGAAACATTAAGTCAAAGTAGAAGTTTGTTATACTCATTAACTAATAGACATTTGAATAATCTAATCTACATAATCATATTTTATAATTTTGTAAAATTTATGAAATTGTAGAAGTATAATTAACTACTCTTCAAGGAGAAATAAACTATGAAACAGCACTAATGGTGGCTTAATTCTAGGTAAAGCTAGTTTTTGGCAAAATTAAACTCAAAAATCTAATCCCAAATAATTTCTATGATACTATATTATTATTACTCATAATTAAATGTTTGAAATATCTTAAGAATACACAATGTTATGATATTGAAAATTTACATTTTTATCACTAGCAGATCAGATGAATTTCTAACTTTAAAGGGATACTCTAAGTGTTTGTCCATGATAACAGAGACTGGACATTTTGAATAATTAGAATGCTCTTCATTACCTCTTTTTGTTTGTTTGTTATCTTTAAAGTAGATGGAAATCTGTGTATTTGTTTTATAAATGAATTTCTCATTGAACAATGATTTCTTGACCAAAATTTTGGGTATTTGAAAGGGTGGCTGGAAGACCAAACTTTCAAGGATTACAGTATCCTTTGTTGATAATTTAAGCAAAGTACTTTCTTTAAGACAATGGTAGAGTAGAGCCTAGTTTGAAACAGTAAAACTGAAGGTACAAATTACATTTTGAACCCTTGTTGCCTTCCAATTTATCTTCAATAATTATTCCTTTAAATGTATAGACCTCTTGTAATGTATCAGATTTCTACTATATAGCAATCACTTCATGATAGTTAATGGAAAGATCAATATGGCTGTAGGATTCATAGCATACCCAGTAATAGTTTTCATTCTTATTCCAGAGGTAAAAACAATAGGTATAATTGTCTTTTACAAGACAGAACTCCAGCAAAAGTATTGAGATATAAATAACAACTTCAAAATGAACTATATCACTAATTTTAAATAGTGCAATACTAGTTAAAAGGCACTTATTGATAAACTTTTAGCCAAAAAAAAATATTGTACTAGGTTCAACAGGAATCACTCCAAGAAGATAAATTAGTGGTGACTCATTACTTGCATTGATCACATTGGTCAAAGATTAATGAGAATATAAGGCATGATCAAAACAAAAAGAAGAGAGGTAGGATGAAGAGAAATTTAATAAATGGTGGAAAGCCAACATTTTCCATCAAGATTGAAAATCAAAGACGATAAAGTGATCCACTAAGAACAATAAAAAATAGAATCTACTGAGACTTGATTCTGACTCACATTTTCCCCACTTGCTCACATCTCAAATTCCTAATTATACATACTCCAGGAGGAGATGAGATACAAGAGTATACGACAGGGAGAAGAGACAGCTCAGATATCATAAGCATTCATTTCAGTAAAAATGTTTTAATCTCTAAATACTAATGGGGAAAAATCTAGAGCTCTATGTGCAAAAAGTGATTATGAACATGCAGTATGTATTATTTTTCTGCAACTTGGTCTTTTTCAATTAATCATCTTTCTTAGGATAATTGCTGGGGTTTTTATGATAGCCACATCATTCACTTTGATGGCCACATATTTTTCCATTTTTTATGCATATACTATAGTTTATTGCTAGCAATAAAATTAATTTCTGTGATTTATCAAACTAATGTTGACCTCTTTCATCTTTTGTATGGCTTTCATCACCTATCATAATCTTCATGGCCTATCATTGAAAATATTTTTATTATGTCACTTTCGTGAACATATTTCTTATATCATAATTCAAATATTAATATTCACCCTGAAAATGTGCTGTAGGACTTCCTATTTCTGATGACCAAAATGTATGCCATTCTCTAAAAGAGTGTACAATATTTTAAGAAACATGAAAACAGGAAATTTGGCATTCTAACCAATTTTCTCTAAAATGGGTGTATGGCTTTGGGCAACTCCTCAAGCTACCTTGGAATTTGTGGTTTCTTATATAAATTGGAAAGGGTTCCAATAAATGTTTGCCAACAGTCTATGACTGTGTAATACAATGTTTTCTAAATGTTTCCAGAATATGGAGTACAGGGAACATAATATTGTATCTTTCAGACATCCTAAAATAGAGATAAAGCAATCTTGATAGCTCTGGCTGCCAGAGGACCTACCTGGAAACTCTAGTAACTGAGGTCATTATTATTGCTTGACATCAGAAATTTTGCTATAAAGTATTAATGAAATTTATTCTACTGTTATGCAAATTACATCATTATTGGTGTTCAGCTAAAGACTCCTAAAATCTGGAAGGGACGTTTTCAGCTTCCACAGGAATATTTGTATTTGAAGAATGATTTTATTTAAAAGTGGGGCATTTAGACTTGAAGTAGGTAGACCAAAAGTCCATGGTAGTTCCATTTGTTATCTGGGCTTTTAACTGTATTGTTTTTCTCTCATCCTTAGAACACAGTGTACCATTCTGCCTAAGATGTTGCATTTTCTTACAACCTTGCCCAGATTCCAGCAAGCAAAAGGCAAAACATGAAAAACGGACAATTCTCTATCTCCTTAAAGGAATCTTTCCAGAATTTATACTTAAAACTTTGCATGTCATAGACCAGAAACTAGACTTATTACCATAGTTTACAAGAAAGATTGAGCAATGCAGTGTTTATCCAAAATAACCAGGTGCCACTTAGAGTTTGTAAGTTCTACTATTAAGGAAAATTTAGAGCAGATAATAATGAACAAGTAAAAATCTTGTATTATGG
>PVLC010036667.1:0-15662 GCA_004027655.1 Graphiurus murinus | reverse complement strand
ATTTCAACAAGTGATCTTTTATTCTAATCTATTATTTTACTATGATTTCTCACTTGTATTTCATTTTAAATTTTCTTAAATTCCATGAAGATTTTATTTATTCATTTAAGTAAATTTTTGTTTGTTCTTTTAGGAATGATTTTCAACTATTGCCCTATAATTGGAAACATTTCATTTTCTTTCTTCTCTAGTGCAATTTTTTGATATTATTTCCCCTAATTTATTGTTTGCTACATTAGGAGAATTATGACTCTTTGATGAATTTCTACTGTGTGATCGTTTTTATTTTATTGCAATCACAATTTTTAATGTAACTGAATATTAGTCATTAAATTTTATTTTATGATACTGGGGATGGACCACAGGGGTATTCTACCTCCAAGAGTTTTTATTTTATTGCAATCACAATTTTAATGTAAATAAATATTAGCCATTAAAATATTTTTATGGTACTGGGGATGGAACACAGGGGCGTTCTACCTCTAAGCTACATCTCCAGTCCTGTTTTATTTTTTTATTGTGAAACAAGTCTCACTAAGTTACTGAGGCTGGCCACAAACTTGTGATCTTCCTGTCTCAGCCTCCCAAGTAATGGGATTACAAGTGTGTGCACCACCACCCCCAGCTAAATAATTTGTATAATATTATTCATCAATAGATAATTCATGTAAAGATTTACAAATACAATTGTTAACCTAAATAAGTTCATAGAGAAGAAGGTATATGGAGAGAAGTAAGTGATTCTCAGCCAGTGGGAAGAGATAGGATGAAGAATGGCTAGTTTGAAAACATTTAATATTACACTAACATTTAAAAAAATATTTGGAGTTTCTAGGGTGGTGGCTCATCTCTGTAATTACAGTACTTGGGAGGCTAAGACAGGAGGATTGCAGATTGTAGGACAACCTCACCAACGTAGCAAGACTCTCAACAACCTGACTTTTTTTTTTCTTTTTGTGGTACTGTGGATTGAATCTAGGGGCATTCTACCTCCAAGCTACATCCTCATCCCTATTTTATTTTTATTTTGGAACAGGGTCTTACTAAGTTGCTGAGGTCCTTACTGAATTGCTGAGGCTGGCCTTCAAACTGCTGTTCTTCTGTCTCAGTCTTCCAAGTACTAGAATGGCAGGCATGCACCACTGCATCTGGCTGTGCATCTGAATTTTTAATAAGTATATAATAATATGGTTTTCTTCAGTTTCTATACTGAAATAAATGTGCATGCACCTACTTTTGTAAAACACTCTCCTCTAAAGGACTGGGATAAACTTTATTTATTTTGTTCCTTGAGAAACTACCATTGAGGAATATCTATACTTTTATTTATTTTTCTACGAGGTGCCTATTTTAAAAGAAGTCATTTGGCTGGGAGTGTTGGCATATGTCTGTAATCCCAGTACTTAGAGGCTAAGAGAGGAGGATCTCAGATTCAAGGCCAGCTTCAACAACTTAGCAAGACCCTTGGTAACTTGGAGAGATCCTGTTTCAAAGTAAATAAAAACAAACAAACAAACAAACAAACAAACTAGGGCTGAGGTATAGCTTGGAATTAGAATGCTTCTGGATTGAATTCCCAGTACCACAAATGAAAAAGCACTTTTATTTCTCAATTAGACTGTTACACAATGGTTTAGAAATAGTTATAACACTTTTCAGATCTAGGGAAACTAAACATATGTATACATCCTATTAATTTTTTCATAAGCAACTCTATAGTTGCTATCGTATAAATGTTTTAGCAGTTTTATTCAGGTCTGTACCCTAAAGTTATCTCTTGAAGCACTTAAAATCTGTCCTAGTCTTGTCAAATAGAAAAGAACCAATAAGTATAATAAAGAACATGAAAAATAAAATAACTTTGTCCAATGTTCAGTAGACTACCTATATTAAACATAGGAAAAAAAACATTAACCATTATTTAATAGGTAGAATAGTAACCATTAGAGATGGTTATTTAAACTCTGAAGGGAGAAAAAATTCAGTGTTTTGTAGCCCAAAGCCTGAGATTTATCTTTTTTTTTTATATAATGATTGGTGCATTGTAATCATAAATCTTTGTTAGGTACAAGCTGATAGAGGCATATATGCACACATTTCTCATTTAACCCCTTACCCAATTCCCACCTCAGTCCCTCACCCTCCCTCCTTCTCAAGTTCAGTTTAGTGATTGACCTTGATATATTTGTGAAAAGTACATCATGGGCATTAGGGTGCCTCCCCCATCCATCCCCTTCGGTTAAGTCAACTTCTTTGCTTATGGAGGGTTTCTACTTTTTCATCTGGAGACCCTCTTATGCCCCATCTTCTCCCTAGCATCCGCATATTACGGAGAACATATACTTTTTTACTCTTTGTGACTGACTAATCTCACTTAACATAATGTTTTCCAGTTGCATCATTTCCCAGCAAATAACATGATTTTGTTCTTTATGACTGAGCAAAATTCCATTGTATACATATCCCATAGTTTTGTAATCCATTCATCTGTTGATGGACATCTTGGCTGTTTCCATAGTTTGGCAATTGTGAATTGTACAGCTATAAACATAGATACACATGCACCGGTCTGATAGTTTGGTTTACATTCTTTGGGTAGATACCCAGAAGTGGTATTGCTGGATCATATGGTAGGTTCATTCCCATTCATCTGATCATGTTTTTTATGATTGCCATTCTGATTGGAGTTAGGTGAAATCTTAAGGTAGTTTTTTTTTTTTAATATACTTTTATTGGTACTCTGTAGTCCCACATCATAATGTTGTTCAAAGTGATAGGGACATACATGCACACAATACTTTGCATCTCTCTGATTGCTAATGATGTGTAGCATTTCCTCATACATTTAGTGGCCATTTGTATTTCTTCTTTTGTGAAGTGTCTATTTAGATCCTTTGCCCATTTTTTGATTGGGTCATTTGTTTTTTTAGCTGTGATTTTCATGAGTTCTTTGTATATCCTAGATGTTAGACCTCTATCAGAAGAGTAGCTGGCAACAATTTTCACCCATTCTGTGGGCTCTCTGTTGAGGTTCTTGATAGTTTCCTTTGATGCACAGAAGCTCTTCAGTTTAATGCAATCCCATGTATTGATCTTCCTTTGAGTTCCTTGTGCTTTTGAGGTCTTGTTGAGAAAGTTTTTACCTGTGCCTATGTGTTGAAGTGTTGGTGCTATGCCCTCTTCAAGTAGCTGCAAGGTCTTTGGCCTAACTACCAGGTCTTTGATCCACCTTGAGTTGACTCTTGTACAGGATGAGAAAGTGGGGTATATCTCCATTTTCCTGCATATGGCTAACCAGTTTTGCCAACATCATTTGTTAAAGAGGCTATCTTTTTTCCAGGGTATATTTTTGACTCCTTTGTCAAAAGTTAATTGACTGTAAGCACATGGGTCTATTTCTGAGCCTTCTATTCTGCTCCATTAGTCTATGTGTCTATTTTTGTGCCAATACCATGCTGTTTTTATTACTGTGGCTTTGTAGTAGAGTTTGAAGTCAGGTATTGTGATATCTCTTGCATGATTCTTGTTGCTAAGAACTACTTTGGCTATCCTGGGCTTTTTGTTTTTCCAGATGAATTTAAGTACTGATTTTTCTATGTCTGTGACGAGTGATCTTGGTAATTTCATGGGTATTGCATTGAATTTGTAGATCAGTTTTGGAAGGATGGCCATTTTGATGATATTTATTCTGCCTATCCAAGAACATGGTAGATCTTTCCATCTTCTAAGGTCTTCATCAATTACTTTTTTCAACTTTTTATAGTTTTCCTTATAGAGGTCTTTTACCTCTTTGGTTAGGTTTATCCCTAAGTATTTTATTTTTCAGGGTGCTATTTTGAGTGGAATTGTTTTCTGGAATTCTTTTTTAGTGGATTTATCGTTGGCATACAGAAAAGCTTCTGATTTTTTTAAGGTTGATTTTGTATCCAGACACTTTGCTGAATTTGTTGATCAGTTCTATAAGTTTTTTGGTTGAGTTTGTTGGGTCTTCTAGGTATAGTATCATGTCTTCTGCAAAAAGAGATAGTTTTAGATCTTCTTTCCCTTTTTTCACCCCTTTGATTTCCTTCTCTTGCCTTATTTCTCTGGCTAGAGTCTCAAGTATTATATTGAACAGAAGAGGTGATAATTGACATCCTTGTCTTGTTTCTGTTTTTAATGGGAATTCTTTCAGTTTTTCTCTATTTAATATGATGTTGGCTGTGGGTTTATTGTGTATTGCCTATATGATGTTGAGGTATGTTACTTCTATTCTGAGTCTCTGAAGTGCTTTTAGCATGAATGAATGTCAGATCTTGTCAAACGCTTTTTCAGCATCAATTGAGATGATCATGTGATTTTTGTCTTTGAGTTTGTTTATGTAGTGTATTACATGGATTGTTTTTCATATGTTGAACCAGTTGGACTTGGTCATGGTGTATAATTTTTTTGATGTGGTTTTGAATGTGCATTGCTAATATTTTGTTTAGCAGTTTTGCATCTAAGTTCATCAATGATATAGGCCAATAATTTTCTTTTCTTGAGCTGTCTTTATTTGGCTTTGTTATTAATGTGATGTTGGCTTCATAGAATGTATTTGGGAGGGTCCTGTTTCTTTGTATTTCCCGGGATAGTTTGAGGAGTATTGGGATTAGCTTTTCTATATTTTTTTTTATAAAATTTACTTGGAAAACCATCTGGCCCTGGGCTTTTGTTTGATGGTAAACTCTTTATTGCTGTTTCTATCTCTTTGATTGCTATTTGTCGGTTTAAGTTTTCTATATCTTCTTGATTCAATTTAGGAAGGTTATATGTGTCTAGAAATTTGTCAGTTTCTTCTAGATTTTCCATTTTGTTGGAGTATAGTTTTTCAAAATAGTTTCTGATGATCCTCTATATTTCCATACTATCGGTGGTAATATTACCTTTTTCACATCTTATTTTGGTAATTTGGATTGATTCTCTCCTTCTTTTGGTTAGGGTGGTCAATGGTTTATCTATCTTGTTTATTTTTTCAAGAATCCAGCTTTTGATTTTGTTGATTTTCTGTATTATATTTTTATTCTCTACTTCATTAATTTCTGCTCTGATTTTCATAATTTTCTTTCTTCTACTAGCTTTGGGGTTGGACTGTTCTTGTTTTTCCAGTGCTTTGAGCTGTGTCATTAGGTTATTTATTTGGCAATTTTCCATTCTTCTAATGTTGGCACTCAGTGCTATAAATTTTACTCTTAGAGCTGCCTTAACAGTTTTCCAGAGTTTTGATATATTACGTTTCTGTTTTAATTGGTTTCTAGGAATTTTTTAAATTTCTCCCCTTACTTCTTCTATGACCCAATCCTCATTCAGCAATATGGTGTTCAGTCTCCATGTGTTTACATGGTTACTCTGGGTCTTCTTAGAGTTAATTTCTAGTTTCACTCTATTGTGGTCTGAAAAGATGCAGGGAATTATGTTACATTTTTTTAAATTTGCCAGTGCTTGTTTTGTGGCCCAGAAAGGTCTATTTTGGAGAAGGTTCCATGTGCAGCTGAGAAAAATGTGAATTCAGCTGTAGTTGGGTGAAAGAGTCTAATACGTCCATTTGGTTTATGGTATTCTTTAGCTCTGAAGGGTTTCTACTACCTTTTGTTTAGAAGATTGGTCTAGAGATTAAGAGGAGTATTGATGTCTTTCAGTATTAGTGTATTGGGATCTATGTGTGTCTTTATATCATACAGAGTTTGTTTTATGAAAGTGACTGCACCTATGTTTGGGGCATAAATGTTGATAATTGTTATTTCCTCTTGCTGGATTGTTCCTTTTCCTAGTAAAAAATGACCTGCTTTGTCTCTTCTGATAAGCTTAGGCTTGAAGTCTAATTTATCTGATATCCTGGTTGCTACTCCTGCTTGTCTTTGGGTTCCATTGGCATGGATTACCTTACTCCAGCCCTTCACCTTTAGTTTGTGGGAATCTTTGCTTGTAAGGTGTGTTTCTTACAGGCAGCATATAGATGGATTCTGAGTTTTAATCCATTTTGCCACCTTGTGCCTTTTTATTGGGTAATTGAGACCATTTGTATTCAGTGTGATTATTGAGAGATGATTTTTAATTCCTAACATTTTGAGTTTTGACTCCTGTTTTTGGTGGTATTTATTCTTCTTTGCCTAGTTTGCTTCCTGGAAATTATTGTTTCTCTGGTTCTGATGTTTACTTGTTAGTTCTTTTTTGTAGTTAATCTCTTTGAGTATTTTCTCTAGTGCTGGTTTGGAAGACATAAATTCTTTCAGTTTCTGTTTGTCATGGAAGGTTTTTATTTCCCCATCAATTTTGAGAGAGAGTTTTGCTGGGTAGGAGAATCTTGGCTGCAAGTAACTTTTTTTCAGAGTCTGGAATATGTTACTCCAGTCCCTCCTGGCATTCATGACTTGATTTGGCAGGTCTGGAGTGATTATAATTGGTTTGCCTCTAAATGTCACTTGGCCTTTTACTTTTGTTGCCTTCAGGATTCTCTCTTTATCCTTTACATTAGTCAACTTGATTATTATGTGGCATGGTGAACCTCTTCTTTGGTCTTGTCTCGAGGGAGTTCTATATGTTTCCTGTACCTGTGTGTCAACTTCTCTTTCTATGTCTGGAAAATTCTCTGATATTACTTCTTTGAATAAATTATTTATTCCATAAGTTTCAAATCCTAATCCCTCTTCTATGCCTATTATTCTTAGGTTAGCTCTTTTAAAATTGGCCCAGATCTCATCGATGTCCAACTCATACTGTCAATTTTTTTTTTCTAAATTATATACTATAGATTCATTTTTTAATAGTCATCTTCTAAGAGTGATATTCTATTTTCTATGTGGTCTAATCGACTGTTTGTTGTTTGTATTGATGCCTTCACTTCAGTTATTGCATCTTTCACTTCCTTCAATGCTTCTTTTTGGTTCCTGTTCAGGGTGTCAGATTCTTTGTTTATTTGTTCCTTTATTTCTTTCCAACTCTCCCTACATTCTTCCTGTATTGTTTCTAGTATTAAAGATCTGCCATTATGGGTTGGTGAGGTCTGTTATTGAGGGGTTGTGGTGGCTCATTGTTTCATTGCTATTTTTTCTTCCCATGGTTCCCCTGTTCTTAAATTTATATATTTGCTGCTCTTGCAAGTTTTCTCATCCAATCTCTGCGGTGGGTGTTTAGAGGTGTCTGCTGGTATATACAGGGACAGTTTGTGTTCAGTGGTAAGGGTTGGGTGAGAAGTCACAGGGATAAATGCAAGAATAGGATAAAGTAGAGGCTATGGTCCAGCGGAATAAGAGGTTGAGTGTGTTGAGGTGATATATTGTAAAGATTAGAGATGGTAGATATGTCGGGGGATTCTGGTATTCAATATAGAGTTTTGAGTGTGGTAGCATGAGATGGTCTTGATATGAGACAGGAAAATTGGCAAAAGAAAATATAGGAGGAAAAGTGTTCAGGAGAAGAATATAGATGGGAGAGAGGGAGGGAAGCTTGTAAAAGGATAAGGAGGAGATTCAACACACAAAGCAAGAAATAACAAATAAACCAATCATCCAAACAAACATAAATAAATTAAGGCAATACAAAATGAAAACAGAGTAAAAACAGATAAAACATAACACCAAAAAAACATAAAACAAAAAACAAAAACCAAAAAAACCCAAAACCCAAAGACAACAAGAAACAAAAACCCTGCTAGTTCATAAGTCCAGAACTTAAATTTTCGAGTGTGTCTCTGGTACTTTTATTTTCTCTGTCAGTGCAGGTAGGAGGTTTCACTGATGCCTCTTCCGCTGCAAGCTTGTGTCTCTGAGCTCTCCACAGGGCCTGTCTGTGTCTCATTCTCTGCCTTTGCTGGTGGTAGGAGTGCAGTGTAAATGTCGGGCATTTTCAGTGTGCCTGGAAGGTCTCTATGCCCTGTGTGCACTGGGTTCCTCCTGCACTTCTGTTCCTATCTAATCGCTAGAAGAGTGGGTGACTGAGTCGTTCCTTTGTATAGGGGCCTGCACACTCTGGGGGTGCAATTTAACTTACAGATCCTTGTTGATCTGGATCTGGTGGGAGGAGTGAGCTGGGTTTCCTCAGCGCAGGCTTAAGATGGTTGTCCCAGGTCTTCTATATTGCTATTGATCCTGTGGGGATATGCTGCCTGATTATGGTGTCGAGTTCCGTAGTTGTTTACTCCACTTCTGGTCGTTGGGGGTGCAGGAGGTTGATGAAGGTCTGGGTAGCTGGCAAAATGGTGCCTGGGAAAATGGTGGCTCGCAAAATGGCAGCTGTGGGTTCACAGCACACGCTGGCTCCCTTGTTCTCCCTGGCTTCTGTTCAGCTGCTTTCATTGCTTTGTTCACTGTTTTTGCTGCTTTTCTTTTCTTTCCTTCCATCAAGAAGCTGCGTTTGTGGCAGTTTTGACTTAAGCTCTGCAGTGCAGTTGATTGCTGCTCCAGCTCTGGAGGGAGAGGTGAGCTGGGGTGGTCCCAAGGGGAATTACGGTGGTCGTCCCACATGTTCTGAAGTTCTGGTCACTGTGGAAGGTGCAGGGATCCACCACCTGGTTAGGATGTGGAGTTCTGGAGTTGCTTACCCCAAGCCTGGTCACTGGGTCCTCAGCGGTGTTAGTGGACCCCCCTGTCGGGCTGGCCGCCGCGGCTCTGCAGCTTTCGCCGCGGCTCTGCAGCTTTCGCCGCGGCTCTGCAGCTTTCGCCGCTGCGGCACAGTCGGGCTCCTTTGCTCTCCCTGGTTGTTTTTCTGGGGTCTCTTTAGTTGTAGTTCAAATTTCACTTTTTTGTTGCTTTTTTTCTTCTGTCGTGAAGCTACCTTTATGGCAGATTTGATTCGAACTCACAGAGCCTGAGGAGAGGTGTTTCACTCAGATGCCATCTTGAATCCTTGTCCCTGTGATCTTATATTGAGTTGTTTGTTTTTAAAAATTCCACCAAGACTACAGTGGGTATAAAGATTTTTGTAAGACCAAAACTAAGTGTCCTGCTAAGAGAACCTTCCTAACGTGTATCAAAACTCAGTTTATATTCCCACAGAGGTCTAACAAGCTCTGTATATGGTCTTGGATTATAGACAGGGAAAAATCAATACCCCGCTGTCTCAAAGGCACCAATATAGATTATGAATCACAGCCAGGAAGTTGTCAGTGATTTCAGCTGCCAACAGTGCTTCAGTAAAAATATTTGCTACCTCATATTCTTTTAATGTGAAGCTTTCATATATGAAATAGAACAGGTTACTTTTGGACAAAAACATAAGAGAATTTTCAGTAAAGCAATGAGTGCACGAACCTAGCTGAGAGCACAAACAGCCTGATCAAATGAGGAAACACACCTCCTGCACGTGCCCACATGCTGTGTAAAGGCAAAGATTCACACGAGTGTCCCACATCACTGTCAGTTAGCCTTTCTCCAGTTGGCTCTGTCTACATATGCATATGAATGCAGTGGTTTAGAAAGACTAGATCAAGCCCATCTAAATCACTTTTCATGGTTAAAGGAAAATAAATCACTAGGGTAAATGAAGGGAGCAAAAAACGCAGAGCACTGGCATTGAAATGGAGTGCAGGTTCTCGAGTCCATGTCCTCTCATTGCTAGACAAGGAAACTGAGGCTCAGAGCAATGGCAGGCGACTCAGCCAGAGAACTCAAGTAGATAGCAATAGAGGCAAAAGAGATCCTTCTCTTTGGTCACATTCACTTAAGATGTTTCTATGGAAGACCGAGAAACCACTTGCCAAATATTCCTTGAATATATACACAATATTATCTCCTGCAATGTATTCTAAAAATATTGGCAAATGTTCCATATTTATTGTAGCACTAGTCACAAGGGACAAGATATGGAATCAACTGAGGTTTCCATCAACAGGTGAATATACAAGTAATATGTGGTCTATATGCATAATGCAATATTATTCAGTCATTAAAAGAGTAAAATCCTGTTATTTGTAGCAGCATGGATGGGAATGGTGGGTGCTACAGTGAACTAAGACAGGTATAGACTGAGAAATGCCGCATGTTCTAACTCATTTGTGGAGGCTAAAAAAGAAAAACGTTGATTTCATAGTAATAAAGAACAAAATCATGATTACTAGAGTAAAAGAAGAGCAAGGGAGAAGTGATGGTGAGAAGTGAGATAATGGGTACGAAAGTACATTTAGACAGAGGGAATAAATTCCAACATGTGTTCTACAGTAATGTTGGGTGACTATAATTCACAGCAATTTATTGTGTTTCATGAAGAAGTAGTAAAGAGGCATTTGAAGCTCCCTAAAACAAGGAAATAACAAATATTTAAGCAGGGAAAAATGTTAATTATTCTAATATGGTCATTTTCCATTGTATGCATGTATTGAATTACAACAATACACCCAAAACTATGTAGAATCATTTTGTGAATTTTTAAGAATGATTAATTCCAAAAGGTATTTTAATTTTTTGAATTTAATAATAAAAGTATTAAATGTGATCTATACATATACAATCAATAGAAGTGTTAAGAAAAATTTTTATACATTCCTCACATATTTTACTGAAAGAAAATAAAGTATGAGGGGAAAGTAGGGAAAGATGAAAGAAGAAATTTTCAAAGAGAAGGAAAATATGACCTATTGCTTTATTCATACACTTATTTTTAATTTTTATAATATTATTGGTACATTGTACTTAATACCATAGTAAGATTCAAACTGGCCCATATGTAAATGCACATACAACTTAGTTCATGCACTTCTTAACCTTTATTTATTTATTTATTTTTTGTGGTACTGGGGATTGAACTCAGGGACATTCTACCTCCGAGCTATACCCCTAGCCCTATTTTTATTCTTTATTTTGAAACAGGGTCTCCTTAAGTTGTAGGGGGCTTCACTAGGTAGCTGAGGCTGGCCTCGAACCCGGATCCTCTGGTCTCAGCCTCCCAAATGCTGGGATTACAAGCATGTGCCACCATGCCCGGCTCTTCTTAAACTTTTTGAGCATCAATTTTTTTTTACTTATAAAATGGACAAAGTCATATCTTGACACAATGTCAAGAACATCCAGTTAAAGTCATACAAATTATGTAGTAAAATTCTTGGCATTTAACAAATAGCAATTTCCACTTTTATTATCTTACTTATTTCAGAAAAATAATCAAATCTGAACCAAACACAAACGAAATAGAGAAAGTCAGACTAAACTGTGATTTAATCTAAAAAGTACTGAGAAGATGGGGACTAATAAATGACCATTCTTTCAATAATGTAGAAAATAATTAGGAAAAAGAATACTGTTCCTAGTTTTTAAAACAGGAAGAGAAATTGATTCGGTAAATTCCAGGTTAAGTGCAGAGTGAAAAATCAGTAAAGCTAATAGAATAATTATCAATCAATACTGAGATCAAAAAATATCTTAAGTACAACACCTATCTCTAAAGAACATAACCCAGTCAGGTCTCATAGGCCAAGGGGGCATAAAAGATACAATATTACTTGATTTTAAAAAAGCTTTCAGTTGTAACCCATATACTGTCTGATTAACAAGAATACCTCTGATGTATTTTCCTTTTTATTCTTTGATAAGTTTTAGGCATAACTTGAAAGCTGAAGACAAAAATAATGGCCTAGGAAAAAACTCATGCTAGTAAGAGTGCCCCTTCCCCATCCCCGGTAAAATATCATTCGAGTTGTTCTACTAAGTATTTTCAATTAGCAAAGAAAACAGGAATCACTCGATTAAGGTAACACATCAAACACTACGGAATGAAGCAGGAGAAAAGAATCACAAACCCAGGAACAAGTGTAGATTTGGGAAGGACTGGTTCGACAGGAAGTTTAACATATTTCTAAATGTATGGGAAGATGAAGCTTGCAAAAATGAGCCAGATAAAAATGTCAATCTTTTTTTAATTAGGTGTTCTTGTTCAATGCACTGAAGACATACAAAAAGATGTTAGAGAATATCCACAGAAGAGAAGCAGAGGTGTTTAAAGAGAGAGAATTGATTCTATGAAAATAAAAAAAAAAAAAATGTGGTATGTAAGCTGGGTGAGAACAAAAGTGAAGGGATAATTAAATTATTGTCTCCAATATGAGGTAGAGTATTAGTTCTGGAGTATAATATGCTGTTACCTCTACAGAGTCAGTCAATTGTTGGCCAATGAGTGCAAGGACACATACTATCGTGTCCTCTGAAGATGTGTGACTACTGTGCTCCATTAGTCTGCAGGGATAAATGAAATCAAAAGTAATCAGCTTAATGTTCACCCACCTTGGCTCACCTCCACTTCAGAAGGTCATCTCCTGGGGTGCTGCTGACAATATCTGTGCTCCCCAAACACTGGGTTCCCAGTGCTCTTGTTTTCTCTGCATATCCAACCGACACCTCTGCTCACTTCCACCTGGAGGATTTTCCCAACTCATCCAAGCAATCAGGACTCTACCCCAACTGACAGGCTGCAACCATATCTGCTTAGGTGAGATCAGCCAGCCAGTTTTCAGCTGCTCCTCCCCCTGCTAAGACAGTCTCTGTTGAGAATTCTCCTTCTTTTGTGGGTAGGGATAGCTAATTTTATGTGTCAATCTGTGGGATAAAGGATGTTCAGATAGGTGGTAGAATATTATTCTGGCCATGTCTGTGAAGGTTAAAGAGGCCAGCATTGCAATCAATTGACTGAAAGAAGAAGATCCATCATCAGCAATGTGGGTGCACATCATTTAATTCTTTGGGGGCCTGAATAGAAAAAAAGACCAAGGAAGTGTGAATTCACTCCATGCTTGGACTGGCACACACATCTTCTTCTCTCAGACAACAGCCTCCCTGGCTCTTGGGCCTTCCAATTTAACTGAGACGTACTTACCTTATGGGTCCCAGTTTTTATACCTCTGGATTTCCTGGGCTTCCAACTTGCAGAAACAGATAGTGGATTTCTCAGCCTCCATAATCTTGTGAGCAAATATATTACTGTAAGTCTTTCTATATTCATACACACACACACACACACACACACACACACACACACACACACACACGTGTATTCTTTTGCCTCTTTTTCTCTATAGAGCGTTGACTAATACTGTATCCTTTAGAGTTGTCACTATATCTCTACTACATAGTTACTGTTTTATCTTAATTTAGTTATTCTTTTTTCTTTGGTTGCAAATATCTTATAATTCCAACATGAAAATCTTTTTAGAACACAGAGTTCAGTTTAATTATATTTCCATAAATCAAGACTCGACTTAAATAATGCTTCAGAGCCAGGCGTGGTGGTACATGCCTGTAATCCCAGTCTTTGGGAAGCTGAGAGAGGAAGATTAAGATTCATGGTCAGCCTCAGCAACTTAGCAAAGCTCTCCACAAATTAGTGAGATTCTCCTACAAAATAAACAATAAAACAGGGCTGGGTTTATAGGTAGAATGCCCTTGGATTCAAACCCAGTTTTCCCCAACACAAATACGCATAATGCTTCAGTATAAATATATAACATCATTTTCCACAAAATATTCCTTGCATAATTTTTCTACCTTTGTTTCTTCTGCTTGGAATTCTCTCTTCTACAATTCATATGGTTACTTTCATAGACTTCTGTTCTTTCTGTTCCTTTTTTTTTTTTTTTAGTCTTTATAATAAACTTTCTCTATTCAAATGAGTATGTGGCCTTTATTTTAAGTTTAAAGATGTCACCATTTTTGCCATTTAATTTATTCAAAATTTAAAAAATTTTTTTTATTGGTGCACTACAATTATACATCTTTGTTAGGTACAAGCTGGTAAAGGCACCCATGCACACATTTCTCATTTAACCCTTCCCCAATTCCTGCCCCACTCTCTCTTTCTCAGGTTCAGTTTAGTGATTGACTTTGATATGTTTGTGAAAAGTACATCATGTGCATTAGGGTGTTTCCCCCCATAACCTTCACTTAAGTCACCTTCTTTGCTCATCTAAGGATTCTCCTTCTTCGTCTAGAATCCCTCTTATGTCCCACTTTCTCCCTAGCTTCTGCATATTAGGGAAAGCATACAATTTTTTACTTTTTGTGACTGACTAACCTCACTTAGCATAACGTTTTCCAGTTCCATCCATTTCTCTGCAAATGACATGATTTTGTTCTTCTTTATGGCTGAGTAAAATTCCATTGTGTACATATCCCACAGTTTTCTAATCCATTCATCTGTTGATGGACATCTTGGCTGGTTCAATAGTTTGGCAATTGTGAATTGTGCGGTTATAAACATTTTTCTGTTTTTATTGGTGCAAATTAAAAAAAATACATTCAAAAGTATAAAGCCTTGTAGCCATCAATTGAAAAGAAAAGAAAGCAAAAATTTGAAAATAAAAATAAAAACCTAGGGCTAGGCATGGTGGTGCATGCCTGTAATCCTTGTACTTGGGAGGCTGAGACAGGAGGATGGCCGACTTGAGGATAGCCTCAGCAAGTAGTGAGACTCGCATCAACCTAGCAAAACTCTGTTTCCAAAAAAAAATTAAATTGGGGTAGGAGTGTAGCTGGAAGTTAGATGCCTCTGGGTTCAATCCCCAGCATCACAAAAATAGATAAATAAACAGATAAATAAATACCCCTAAAAACTCTAGGAAATGTGAAACAAAACTTTTGATCTTAGCTTATTGAAGATACCTTAACTGTGACTTCTTGAAGTTTATCACTAAACCTTTAAGGTTAAAAAAAAGCTATTGTTTAATTACCTATAGTTAAAATTAAGCACCTGACAGATTAATTTTACATGGAACACTTTTATTTTAAGCACAGAACTAAAATGTTGTTTATATCTAAGTGTTGTACATCCACACAGATACAAATATGATGCATTTATCACCTTGTCCTCAAATAAGAAGATAGAAAATATTTTCAAATTTCTTTTGCAATTATATTAAATGTCACTATTCTGAACTGTTGTTTTAATTTAAAAAGATCCAATGCTCTCCATTGTTTGGAAAAGAAACAGCCAGTTGCAAGATATTGGAATATAAATAGTTTAAAACTTTTCCTATATTTGTAGTTAAGCACTGTTTCAAAGTAATTTAAATATATATGATTTTCTCAGTTGTGGAATAATCTTGTCAATTTTCCGTTGTTTGGTTGAGGATTCTTTTGTGCACAATACCTCACCCTTTGTAGAGGTCAACAAACACTTGCTTTAAATTTAATTACTTATTATGTCCTGAAATAATCTCTTGCTCTGCATCTTCCAAGACCTGCCAATTAGCCAGTGCTTCACAGAGAAATGCAATTAAAATACAAGTCTTGAAAAAAAACAAAGTATATATCATGCTTCTAAATAAAATAGAGGTAGCATTCTTGACTTCTCATTAGATAATTAAGAGCTGACTTGGACAGACCTATTCAAACCCTGGTCTTGACCTTTCCAACCGCAGTGCACTAGCTGAATGCTGCACACTTCCCTGAGGGTTGGTATGAAGGACTGGGGAGTGGGTGTCAAATCTAAATATAATGAAGTAAGTTCATTCTAAAATGGAGCCAACGTGTAAGCTGGAGCAATTAAGGTTGAACAGCATATAGTGGCTTAATGTAGGCCACGATGTTAAGGGATTTTTCTGTAAGCAACAACCCTAGGAAAATTATCACTTTGGTTCTTTTTTCTGCTATGGTTTCAGTGACTAATGATGCAAAATATGACAGACTAAATACCAAATTTTAAAAACCCTATTATTTTATTCTAAT